>NW_015148977.1:3137465-3147585 GCF_001465965.1 Polistes dominula
ATTATACGTTCTGACACTAAATATAAAATATGAATAACTTTTTAAAAATATAGGGCATATTTTTTCAAAAAAAAAAAAAGAATAAAAAAAAGAAGAAGAATCTTAAAATTTAGTCATATCGACATGTGAACGTGACCTGACCTTTCTACCCCCCCCCCCATACAATATCCTAGGAATAAGGTAAATAGTGATATCGCACGACAAGAACTGCCGCTACTGCGAACGAACGAACTTCCGTGAGACTTCAGTCGAGCATGAATTTCAAATTCCGGCCTCTTCACAGATGGGTAGGAAGAGAGAGAGTGAGTGAAAGAGAAATAGACCCCGGTGAGCCACAATTCTACTTCTCTTGATTCAGGATCGATATGATCCTGGCAAAGTGCCAAATAACAAGGATGGCCAACCGGTGAACCGTGTCATTCCATCTGCTATGTTTCCGCTCGCTTTTCTAAATCGTCTCTTTCTATTCTCTATTTATAATTGTGAACGAGCATTACGAATGAGATAGTTAATTGATTACTCACGACTTATTGTTACATATGTATTATACTATATGTGCACACATAATTATAAGAGTCGTTAAAATATAAAAAAAAAATAGATTTATTAGTTATTTGACATCACATTATTTTAAATTAAATAAATTCAATGTAATTTGGCAGGATATTGTCAAAAATGTATCGTCAGTTAGTATTTGTTATTTTAATATTATATAGAATTATTCACGACTTATTGTTATAAATGTATTATACTATATGTGCCCATATAATTATGACTGTCGTCAAAATTAAAAAAAAATAAATAAATTTATTAGTTATTTCATACCACATTATTTTAAACAAAATAAATTCAATGTAATTTTAACGATATTGTTAGAAATGAATCGTCAGATAGTGTTTGTTATTTCAATATTATATAGAATTATTCATGACTTTTTGTTACATACGTATTATACTGTATATGCTCACATAATTATGAAAGTATTCTAAGTCAAAATTTACATAAAAAAGATATGAGTTTATCAGTTATCTTATAACCACATTATTTTAAATTAAATAAATTCAATGTAATTTTGCACGATATTTTTAAGAAAGAATCGTCAGATAGTGTTTGTTATTTTAATATTATATAGAATTACTCATAACTTTTCGTTACATATGTATAATACTATTATATACGTACCCATAATTATGAAAGTGGTCTAACCTAAGTCAAAATTAAAACAAAATGAATTTATCACTTATTTCATATCACGTTATTTTAAATTAAACAAATTCAATGTAATTTTAACGATATTGTTAAAAATGAATCGTCAAATAGTGTTTGTTATTTTAATATTATATTGAATTCATTTAGTATTCAAATATAATTCTTTAACACTTTCGCTACTACGGACCACTATAGTGGCCCTCCATAAAATACCGCATATTTTACATACGACGAACTTATGCAGTTATAGCACGTCAAATATCTCACTCTGGACGTGTAATTTTAGTGTTTTGTTTCTTTTGATTAAAAATCGGTAATATCAACAACAAAATTACTTAAAAATAAAGTGCAATTTCGATGCTGCACGTATTAGCAGCCCGTACAGTAGAAGTAACACCGCGAAAAATACGCCCGTAGCGAAAGGGTTAAATATCTTGAAACAAGAGAAAAATATGACTTATGGTTAGACCACTTTTATAATTATAGGCACATATGTATTTTACTTTTCACGCTCATTTTTTCAAGCGATAATTTTTCTTTTCTGAAAGGTTAACGAAAAATTTTCAAACCGTCACGAAAAGTGAAAGGTTTTTCAAGAGAGCGCGTTATTTGAATAGGGTGGAGAAGGAAAGGGTTGAGGGGATGGGGAAACAAGGAAATATCGATCGGACAAGACTTGCGCACAAACAATTTAAAGCGCGGAACGAAAAGTGCAACAATGTCATTGATAAAAATCATTGTAAAAATATTTTAGTCGAGGTACAGTAACATAGAAGATAAAAAAGTAAAAGTATCAAAAAATAAAACTGAACCGAGCATCAAAATCTATCACATGCATTTTATTTTTTTTTTTAATAATTTTCATGGGATATTAGTAATGTACATTAAAATAGTCATGATAAATAATTATTTTGCAAATTATAAGTCTTAGTATATGTTTTTTAAATAGTATACCTTAAGTAAAATACAATTTATTTAATTGTATAATATATTAAAATAAATTAGAAATAATAAATTAAATAATATATAGTATTATATTATAATATTAAATTTATATATAATATTATTATTAATATTAATTTATATAGAATATTATTATTTCTAATTTATAATGCTATAATAAATTAGGAAAATTTATATGCTCCACTTATTCTAGATTTGTACAAATGTAACAATTTAATACGAGTTTATAAGATATATGCTTTAAAAAATATTATAATAAAAATAATTGTGCAATGGCATAATAAATGATATATCTCAGGGTCATGAAATACCATATGATTTTTTTATGAAAATTAAATATGGACCAGATACCAATGTGAGGAAATATCAGAATTATTATTATTATTATTATTATTATTATTATTATTATTAATATTTTTATTATTATGATTTAGATGTAAAAATTATTATTTATGATTTCCGCACAACAAAATATTCTAAGAATACATTTTTCAAAGTTGAATTTTTTATGCAGTATCGAACTAGAAAAGAAATTTTGTAAAACGAGGTCATGGAAATCCCGCTTGAAAGATTTTTTGTTATTTTTTTTTCTTTTTTTTAATACAAAAACATCAATAGACATTTATATAATTATTTAAATTCAATGGGGATTTACATTTCAACAATTCTTCTTCTGTTATTCCTATTGTACAGTGAATTATATTTCTATCAAAAATAATTGTAATTGTGATTATTTCGATTTTACAGAGGACAAAGATTTAAAACTTCTAATTAGTATTCGTCAATCGGAGGTCACAATAAAATCACAACTTTTACACGTGAATAGCTTCAAAATCTTTTGTCATTTTATGAGATAATCAATATTTGAAAAACAGTATTATTAGTTGTTTTTCTCAACGTTCTACAAAGAATAATCAAACTCGCGTATTTTCTTAACGAAGATAAAAAGAAAACAAGAAAAAAGAAAACGTTCGTTAGTTGTTCTAATTTGTTTTTTTTTTTTTTTTTTTTTCATTTCAATATTTTCGTCATATCAAATATTTTCAAGTTGCATCGACGAATCGAGAAAAAATATAATACAAAAAAAGTTTAATTTTAATTTTTTTCTTCTTTTTATTTTCCAAGATTTACTTCCGGTTTCAATCGATACGCTTAAACCCCTTTTACAATGAAATCTTGTATACGATGAGATAATAAAGGAAACAGGACACAATACTAATGAACGACGAACAAATAACCTTTGTAGTATATCTTTTTAGCTCAAGTCAAAAAGACAAAGGGGAAGCAGTCAGCTTTGGTGTCGCCTATGGCGTCGGTATATTCATGATATATATAAAGCTTTTGATGTATCGTCTGATCCAATCGATCGCAAACGACGCAAACTTTGTGCTTAAAACGATGGACATGAACAAAAACCACACAAATAAATTCACATACATGTATATACCTATGTATATTAATTTGCATTTATATATCTAATCATATTGATATAATTGAATTGATAAGTATTATCCAAAAAAAAAAGAATATTTTTTATCAAAAAATAAATTTATAAAGAAAAATGGAATAAATAAACCCGAAATGGATGAAAAGAGGTTGATAACGTCCCACCCCACCATCTACCAAAAACAAAAAAGAAGAAAACATGAGAAAAAGTTTGATATAACATTTGTAACGTTACGTTGAGAGTACAGGTTTTTTTTCTGTCTACTCTCTTGTTCGTTCCATAAACGTAACTCGTTTGGTTGAACAGTCCGTTCCTCAGGAATAGATTACTTTCCTTGTTTTAGTATTCTTTGAGTGCTGGAAGAGAGGAAAGAGGATAGCAGCAATGTGTCCTTAGGGTATACCCTGACCTTTTTGTCTTCCTTCCTTCCTTCTTTTCTTCCTTCTTTTCTTCCTTCTTTTCTTCCTTGTTATAATATGGTTGAGACAATAACGCATGCCCACTCATGTGCACACACTTTTGCATTGTAGATCGTAGTTAATTTCTTATGGTAATATTATCTCTCGTTAAAAATTTACATTTATATAATTTTTTCCTTATTTTATTTCTTTCCTTGATTATGTAATTTGCAGGATATATTTTCATAAATTTTTGTCCTATATTTATTACTTTCAAATGAAACATTTTTATATCTTTATTTATTATTAAGATTTTTAAATAAGTATGTTTGATATTAATTTTAATTTTTAAAAGAAGATAGAACTAGTTTGTGCATATTTTTATATAATATAATATATATGTAATTAATAATTATAATTATAATAATATATATATATATATATATATATTTAATATTTAATTAATTATTGTTTTTATTTATTTAATTTTTATTTATTTAATTATTATATAAAAATATAATATTTTAATAAATTTTTTTAAAAATATTTATAATAAAAAAATATAATATATTAAAATATTATATTTTTATACAATAATATATTTATATATATTTTAATTATATTAATATATTATATTATATAATAATAATAATAATAATNGATATATAAAACTTTTTCGATGCAAAATTAATAACTAATCGTGATATTTTGAATTATATTTTTCATAACTCGTCTAACAACGAGATTTTATTTTATATATATATATATATATATATATATATATTTATGTATATATTATACTTTTAAACTCTCGTATTTGTATGGTATCCTAATGATATATAAAACTTTTTCGATGCAAAATTAATAACTAATCGTGATATTTTGAATTATATTTTTCATAACTCGTCTAACAACGAGATTTTATTTTAAATTTTTCTTTCGACGTAACAAGTTACATAGGTTTTTACGAATCGATAAAAGTCGTGTTTGTTATCGACTTCTTGAGAGACATCAGGTTTGGAGATTGGCCAATCTTTCTCAAAGCAAACGATATATCCTCTTAGTTCGAATCATTCAACGACGTTTCGTCTAAAGACGTTTTTTCGTCATGATAAATGCAGTTCGTTGTACTTTCGACACGTCGTTGATAATAAATAAATAACAAAACGTTTACATATTATAAGAAGAATGAAATTACTTCGAAATGACCTAGAAAGAGAGAGAGAGAGAGAGAGAGAAAACGATCTAATAAATGTCTTGATTTTGAAAAAGCAAACAAACTTTAAACCTACGCGAAAAAGTTGTTTCAGCTGCACGTTAAAAGCATTATCTGTTTTTCTCTATTTCTCTCTCTCTCTCTCTCTCTCTCTCTCTCTCTTTATTTCTTTCTTTCTCATTCTGTCTCTTACACTACGAAGAAAACTTTTTCCGCTAATTTTTTTTTCTTTCGATAACAGACACACACACACACAGAATGAAATTCAACGAGAAAATAATTCTTTTGTTTTTGTAAAATTGCAAAATAAATAAATTAAAAAAGAAATAAAGGCCAAATAAAAGAAATACTCGAAACGTGTATATTTTTTTGACAATGCACAATAATTTCACTAACGTTAACAATTTTATTCGAATTGACGAAATGTTTTAAATTGAATGATCTTCCTTTTATCATTTTATATTTTTTCTTTCCTCCATTTGCATATTTTCGATCGTTAACCATGTTCATAAATATATTTTTTATTTAAAATCTCATTTATTTCTCTCTTTCTTTCTCGAAATTGTAGTGTGCCTTTGTGCATTGAATTTCAATAAATGAAATAGTTTCCATAGGTTCTAGGAATACCAAAGTGTTTAGCACGCTTATGTCATTCTAATGTAATCCCTTTCCGGTTTGTTCATGTGAATGAGAATACTCTGTTAGTCTGACCATAATCCTACCATTGAAATTTCAATATAACGGCTAAGAGAACATTAGGATGAAATTGCATTATCGAATCATTTTTATAAAAGATCGTTTAAAAGAAAATTTAATGCTTTTAAAAAAAAACAATTCATTTTTAATGGGAAAGTGTCCTACTTCAAAGAGTTTTCAAAAGAAAGAGAGAGAGAGAGAGAGAGAGAGAGAAAGATAAATAGCTAAGAGGTAATCACATAATTGACATATATAAACCTATTACAATAGCACATTATGTTACTGAAGCAAACGTTATGAACAACAAAGTGATAATTAAACGTTTCCCCGTCATCAAAAGGAACTTCAACGACATATCGTTTAAATTTTACATGATGCCTCCTCGATAGTAATCGATGTTATAATAACGTTACACAATATCGTCAAGTATTCCGGAATGTCATTGATAAACGGTAGTAAATGTCACGTGAAATATGTCAGAATTGGACGTGTCGTCTTTCATTTTCTTCCTTAACTACCGAAAGCTTAATTTTATTTTCAACGATGCTTTTCGATCGATTTACTACCACTGCGCACTCTAAGTGTTACTTAATAGACATCTTTCTTCGATGCAGTGCTTCTCAATTCTTTTATAGAAAAAATTTGTGTTTTTTTATCTAATAAAAGATCTAAATAAATTTACTTATACCAAATATAATATTATAATAATATTATAATTTAAATATAATATATTATAATCATATTATAATTTAAATATAATATAATCATATTATAGAGAATATTATTTTATTTAATTATAATATTATAATCATATTATAGAATATTATTTTATTTAATTATAATATAATCATATTATAGACTACTATTATTTAAGTATAATATTATAATAATATTATAAAATTTAAAATATATAGTTTCTTAATTTGTTAAATTAATATTTGTATTTTCATATTTCTATTTGTATTTAATTATTTGTATCATATTGTATATTAAAATTTGTAAAAATTTAAATTTCTTATTGAATAAAAGATTTAAACAAATTTACTTATACCAAATATAATATTATAATAATATTATAGAATATTATAATTTAATTTAATTTAAAAAATATATACCTTTTCTATTTGTTAAATTATATTAACAAATTTTATATTAAATTTGTGTTCGTTATCGAATAAATCCTCTAAACAAATTTACTTATTCCAAATATTTGTTCAAATTGAAAGAAAAAAATAAGAAAAGAAAAACAATATAACAAAATATTTTGAAATATATTAACTACATTCATCAAAACAGAGATTTTCTTTTTCTATATTATTTCAAAAATGTGTTGCTTGCATAACATATGTAGTAGTATACATAGGAACAACAATAGATCTTCGTTCTTATCCACGAGAGAATATTATTCTGTTTTATGGAAAATCGTATTTGTGATAAAACCCTCCGTATTGAAAATACATACATAAAGTTACATGTTTCACATTACGTTCGTTCAAAATGAACTTATTTTATAGTTAATTATCATGCGAACGCATTTGGTTGAACGCGATTTCGTTCGTTTTTATTATCGTTTTAATAACAAGTAAATACAAACAACAAATTATTATACATACACATTATCACGAATATATTATTGTTGACTGTAATTTTAATTCCGTATAATATATACACATGGGAGCATATGTTTAAAACAACATACATTTAATATCAGTTTCTATTGCAATTAAACATAACTTGAAAATTTACCTATTCGATTATTAAAAACTTGATTGTTATTGCGGAATTGTCGTCATCATTATCGTCAATCGATCAATATCAAAATTGAAAGCTTTTATCGGCTTCGTATTTTTCTATGGGCGTTCCCTTTAATTCCAGCCGATTGCTCGATTCCATTGTATACTCATCGAGATTATCTTAGGAAGAAGGTTTGGTTTGACAGCTACCAACATCCGTGATGACTAGTATATATGTGTTTAATTTTTCCTTTTTTTCTTTTCTTTTCTTTTCTTTTTTTAACCACGATCGATGACGAACGAAAAACCTTCTTGAAGAATTTCTTGAAAATGATCTCCCGAAGGAATTATAACTCGTTTCATAAATACGATACTCGTTATCTCGTTTTATTGTACAATCTTGACAAGTTAGCACAGTTCTTACTCTTAACGGCATAAAACCGAACAAAAAAAGAAAAAAGAAAAGAAATGAGGAAAGAAGGAAAAACAAAGAAATGAAATTCGCTTGTTATTACATTGATAATGTTATAGGTTCATATACGAAGAAAGAGATCATTACATTGTCTCTCTGATTAAACTCAGTAAATTGCTGAACCGGCAAATGCTTCTCGTTTCACGTCACGACCTTCACATAATTCGACGGATTTATACGGATTTCATCGTTTCAGTAAAACGTGTTGTGCATGAGACGCAAAAAAACGTTGAAAAAAAAAAAAGATTTCTTTTCTCGAAAAATTGCATAAACAAAAATGTAAGAAGGAAAAAAATAATAAAAGGAAGGAGATGAAGAACACGAGGTATTCTTTTTCATATTGTTCATTTTTTATTTTTTATATACGCGACTATAACAATAACTATATTTTCTCGTTAACGTTTATTAAAATGTTTATTATGTTTATACCCCTTTACGTCAAATTTTTCATTCGTATTTCATTTGAAATCAGACTTGTTCATTGAAAATATTATACGTGAAATTAATTTGAAACACGGGTTTAAATTTTGGTTACTTCCTTTTTTTCAAATTTTTCTCATTTGTTTGCTTATTTTCTTTACTTATGCGTTGAAATCGACTCATGACATACTTTCTTTAAACTTCAAGGATGAATAAAAAACTTTAACTAACCTTCTTTTCCGTATATCGTGAATTATTACTCGTGCGATAATAATCTGTTATTAATCTTTTTTTCTTTCAATTTTTTGTTTACAAAATCACGTCCATTGTACGTCACAGTGGATGACATCAAAAGAGTTAAAAAAAACGTTTTGTTAAATTACCGTGATAATCATTTAACATAAAATTAACGATCTATCTATAAAACAGTGCATTTATAACTTGAAGAATTGGTACGATTATCGTACGTATATTTTAACAATATACTTCATTATTATTATTATTATTATTATTATTATTATTATTATTATTATTATTATTATTATTATTATTATTATTATTATTATTAGTATTATTATTACTAATTGACATTAGGAGCTCGAGAATTTATCGCCGCAAATATCAAATCCCGCCAGTGTTCCCATCCCTGAACGCGACCCCTTCATTTACGGTTTTCGTTGCCTATTTCTTTAAGATTCCTCCTAATATTGTCACAATATACTTCATAAATATTATTTTTTATTTCATAGTAGAATTATTAACTCGCTAATATTTTCTACGGTTTCTTATAAAATATACTATACAATAGGCATTTATGAGATTATATAAAGTACAATTAAATCTCTCTCTCTCTCTCTCTCTCTGAAAATTATTAAATACGACTTAAAGTTGTAAGGAATTTTAGGAATTCATAGTATTAGTATAGTTTAAGCTTACAAACGCGGAACATTTGAACGTAACACAAGGACATATCGTTTCGTCATTAAGTAAGGTAATTGTTAAGGGTTAATTGATTCCTGTTCGTGAAACAACGGCTTTGCTTGACCTAGAACTTTGACAATCTAAGTAAATCAGTAAACAAGCGGCTAGCGTTCTGGTAGAATCGATGAAGCCATTAAATTATCTGGCACCCATTTAAACCGGTAGTAACGAAACTAAGAGAATCCTTTTATCGATAAAGGTACGACCTCGTTATTTAGATCCTTTATTCGTAATTTTGATGTATTACATGGCATATGTATGTCTGTTAAATGCCTATATGTAATGATGTTACCGTGAAATACCGAAATTCCATAATGTCAAAATTTACATGGTCGTTTAATCGAAATGTTAATGTATAAGAGTAAACTAACATATTAGACTTTAGTACGTGTTGACATTCACTATGTGAATCCTGACATTCTCCGATTTCGATCATTCACGTTGTAACATATACATGAGGCATTCCACGTCACATCGGCCACCTTTGACCCCGACCCCTTTCGATTTGGCTGAAAGTTTTTTATCCTATTCTACCCTATGAAAAACAATTTTCAGAATTTTTTCAAATTTTTTTACCAAACCCAA
>NW_015148977.1:3149310-3173749 GCF_001465965.1 Polistes dominula
ATATATATATATATATATATATATATATATATATATATATATATATATATATATATATACTTATGTGTTATATCGCATCTACCAGTAATATTAATGCTTAGTAATATTTCGTTTGATGTCCTTACATTTTTCCATTTAAGTTAGAACAAGGTCGATCTAAACTTTATCAACGATTTACACGAACATGAACAACAATGGAAGGTAATTCATGCGTTCTATAAATGTTCCTCGTTATGAAAGAAATCGAAAACGTTTTCGTGTACCGGTGCTCGATTATACTAATTTTCTTTCTGCCTATTAGTTTGAAAGATATTAATAGGAAAACTCTGTTCACATTGGTGTAAGAATCGTAAAGCGTTAATCGAATTATTTAAAAAAAAAAAAAAAAAGAAAAAGGACAACTCGTTAAATCGTTTACAAGTTTAACTCATCGAACCATATTTACATTGAATACAAAGAATATTATTTTCGTTCTGATTTTTTTTTTTGTTAATTTATTCTCTCTCTTTTTTTTTTTTTATAAACACGGTACGTGTTCTTTTGAAACATTTAGAAAAAGGTACATATACTACTTTAGTTACTTGATAAATATTTTTTATAGAAATAATTGCAAAATAATAGAATATATAATTTTATTTTGATAATAAAATTTAAATAATATAAATAATAAATATAAATAAAATAATAAAATAAATTATTTTATCTGAGATAAGATTTATATTTTTATTAATTAGAATTTAAATAATATAAATAATAAATATAATTATATAAATAAAATCATGGGATAAAAAATTTTATTTTGTTAAATTTTTATCAGTGAACTAAATTGTTTCACGTATTGCAACATATTATTATATAATACATTCCAATTGCATTAACCAGTAATATATCGTAATCTTACAATTCCTACGTCAATATAAAATTGGTGTTATATATTTATATATTTGTCATTGAACACTACTGATGTATTTTTGATTTTATACTGATTTATTTTGAGTTGGGGGAGTATGTAGACAGAATAAAATTGAAAATACAAAATCTTTAAGATGGCTATCGAAAACAACAAATATCAGTTGTATGTCAGGTGTCCTTTAAATAAATAGGTGATTTTGACAAAATGTTTCTCGATCGATTTATATTCTTCGCATACGTTTTGCATTATTTTACGAACGAAAAAACGATACCCTATCATAAATTCTTTTAAATTTAAAATCAAATTCGATGCGATGTGACACGTGTTACATTAATTTTATATTACATTAATATTTTATAGAAAAATTTCGATTTTCTCGAAATAAATTGAAGTGGAAAAGAAAAAAAAGGAAGTATTTTATTTTATTTACGTTAGACACTTCAAAAAGAACATTACAATAGTTGGTATCAAAAAACATTCGTACAAATGGACTAAGTGTATCCATTGAAATAAATGAGAATAGTTTTTTTTCCGTAACTTTTTTCCTTCGCAAACTCGTTTATTCTAAAAAAAAAAACTCTTTATTATTATTATTATTATTATTTTTGTTATCCTCACTTTGTTTAATAGAAATAAAATAGAAGAAAGGGTAGGATTATACACTAGCGAGCGAATATAAAACAGAACATTCTATCTCACATTGTATTCAATGTTTCACGCGTAACCATTATAACGAATTCATTTGAAACTCACACGAAAGAGATGATAACGTACATGAATAGATGGATTAATCGCGTGGATTATCACATTGAAAGGTTGAACTTAATTATGGTACGTTCATTCATTAATACGTTTCTTTTGATTTACCCTTTGACCTATTAAAATTTCAAATTTGTGGATAAAATTGATATGAGTTAACGGTATAACAATAAATACAATGATTTTCAATAAAAAAGTTGTATTTAATTAATAACAAATATCAGTAATAATTTCCCAACGTTGTTAAATGTGCCCATAATTATGAAAGTGGTCTAAGTCAAAATTAAAAAAAAAAAAATGAGTTTATTAGTTATTACGCACCACATTATTTTAAACTAAATAAAGTCAATGTAATTTTTACGATATTGTCAAAAATGAGTCGTTAGATAATGTTTGTTTTTTCAATATTACATAGAATTCATATAGTGTTCAAATAAAAATCTTTAAATAACTCGAAACAAGAGATACATGACTTAGACCACTTTCATCATTATGGGCACAGTAATATAATTGAATTTTGATAAATATACTTTTTGTTATTTTTATAAATAATAATTTAGATAAGTTACATAAAAGCTGAACACAACAAATTTGAATTTTAAGATTTAGAAATGTGAAGAATTTTATTCGATGATATAAGATTGAGCTGTTGATAGACACGAACGATTAAAGTCGGTTTATTATAGAAAGAAGGGAAAAGAGGGTTTGACCCGTGTAAGTTCGTAGAGTATTTTAAAAAGGATTTCATGTCAGTCACGCGATAACATGATTCGAGGATACCGAGAGAGATATTTGAGTTCTCCTTGAAACCGGAAACGAGAAGTCTATTTCAGGTGCGTGCAAGGGATAGGTCTGATAACGATAATTAAAGGAGGAAATAAAAAATGTGATTAGGAAATATCAAGCTTTTCTTATCTTACAAACAAGAGAAACACGCTAGAGAATTTTATTTTACGTTCTTTTTTTTATTTTTATTTTTTCTATTTTAATGTCCATGCGTAAATTTTAATATATTTTTCATCGTTGTCTTTTTCACAACTTCATATATTCAATTTATTTGATCTATTCATTTGAATATTAAGCCGATACGCGTTCCTAAATCTATCGTTAAAGGATTTATTATTCCAGGGATGAGTATAGGTTAATTCCTTTTCAGTTTGCGTTAGATAATTCTTTATAATACACACAGATGAACATGTGCACATACACTTATATCAGAGATTCATTAACCAAATAGAACCATGAGTTTCCGTAGATTACTCTCGTTTGATACAAAGCTTTTACTAAATAAACTTATCTAAGAACGACGTTGATCCTTCTGAATGATATCATCCCAAGTATAACCGTGGAAATGTTTGCGAAGTAATTATATAAAAGCCGATACATGTTCCTGTGATTCCAAGTGTTTCGATTCGTACATATTTTTGAAACAGTCTGGTAAAGTACCCTTGACTTTCAGCTTCCTCGTCATCGTCATCGTCGTCATCGACGTCGTCAAGAATTGGCAAGATGTACTTAACAAAACATAACCGGAAAGAACAATACTGAATGATACGTTCCTGTTTAAATATTGAAAAATAATCGAAGAAGAAGTCAAATGATATTGATATTTCGTACAGAAGAATCATTTAAATCGTCCGAATAATGTTCTAACCAAAGAAATCAATGCAACCCGAAAAATCCAACTATTGAAATGATTTTCTGACGAACTGAGACTTCTTTAACCCCTCCCAACTCTTGACAAACTTATCCCACCCACCCTTCATTGTGCGACCAACGAATTTTACATTCAACCGAGTGATAGAACATTTTTTCGATAACATTTTGTGAATTGAGAATAAGATCTTAACAAGATGGAGGAGGATGACACGGAGGACGTACCGGTGACTTTGACCAGCAAATTGGTCAAGAAGAAAACTATGTCGGCAACGAAACAAACTAAGATGACAACGACGACGACTAACGCTCTGGAGTATTCATCAGTTAGAACATTCGGAGGTCAAATCAGTATTCGTAGACAAGACTCTGCTGAAGAATCTGATACAATGGAATATGCTTCTGAAAACGAGGTCGAGAATATACCTACAGACGAGGATTACTGTCGCGAGCCATTAGTGATCGATGAAAAAGGCAACAGGATATCCGGAACTGACAGGCACTCAGTTGATCTTCCGGAGGAAGCAGAATCCCTTCTGATGGGTCGTCAAAAAACTAGTCATCATCGTTTTGCATCAACTACCATTTGCGTTAACGAGGAAGATAATACTACACGTAGCACAACTACTAATAGTAGATACTCGACTGGCTCAAGACTCGGTCTTTTTATGGCCAGACGTAGTCCACAATCTAGTTCGAGTCAAGAAGAATACGAGCCTGAAGTTAAAAGCTTGTCTAGATTGCAAAAACAACAAACACTACAACCACAGCAACAACATCTTTTAACAACTGGTAGTAGTAATAGTGGACAAGTAACGGCAAGATCAATGGAAAGCCTACGTTCATCGCGAAACTTTCTCAGTGCCGACGATCGTTACAGCGATGAAAGAAAGTCATTAGAATCTTTGTCATCTTCTTCGGAAACTCACCTGACAACTTCGAAAAGTCATTATCGAAGTTTTCTCACGTCATCGAGTAAGGACGTTCGTAGAATCGTCACTCAGGGCGAATCTAAAAGCAGTGACAATCTTCATCGCGAAGAAAGCCTTAACGCTGAGGTTCGTCGTGGTTTATTTGCAAATACCGGACTCGAAAGAAAATTACCGCAACATCTAAGCCTTCCACCACCATCGAATGTTTTCTCCTTGACCAGTCCGGGTGGCAGCGATCGAAAAATTACGATACTCAGTCCACATTCACCGATACATACCACGGAATTCCAATTTTCCGCCCAAACTTTGAAGAGCCGACGGAAGAAGGCCATCGTCTTGCCTAGGTTGGTGTTGCCTCGAAGCGATTCCGAAGTCTTTTTAGAGTGAGTAGTCGATTGTCGATGATTTTTAGCCTCCTGGTCATTACTTCCTTGGCCGTGTGTCCTCGTCGAAGTGATTTGTAAGTTCATTGGGTTTAACATTTCAGCTTATTTTTTCGAACAATTGCAACATTGCTTGGAAATTTTTTTTGCTTTTTATCACGCTAATAAATATGAAAATCTGATTGATCGCTTTTCTCATAATAACTGCTTTTTCGTTTTTCTCTTTTTTTTTTAAATTTCTTATTACTTAGCAAATGCATGAGCTTTATTATTAGCTTTATATAATGCTCTCGATTCTCCTAAAATTCCATATCGTGTATGGAAATCGTGCTTTAAATTAAATAAAATTTCAATGAAAACATAGTTGCAGTATAATAGTTGCCCTAGTTTATTTAAAAGTTATGTTGTGAATGAAAACCGTAACACGAGAATATCATGTTATAGAAAATTTGATGCATTTCTTATAACGTATTATATTAAAACTATACTATCATGAAATAACCTGTTATAAGAGAATTGAATTCATATTGGAAAACGAATTTATATTCTCGGACTTTTTTGAAATAAATCGGTCATCTTACTTTATATGATATTGTTCTTGCTTTATCTTCTATACCATTACTGGTAGTCATTTTAAAGAAAATGCATTATGATTGCGTATTACGGATAATAGAATCAGCATCGTATAGACGATAGTATCATGTACTAGGTATTTGCTATGATGAGTGAGGGAGACAGAGAGAAAGCGTATTACAATTTTCCATAATAAGAACATATATATAAAGAGAGAGATAGAGAGAAAGAGAGAGAGAGAGAGAGAGAGAGAGAGAGAGAGAGAGAGAGAGAAGGAGAAAGGTACAGTTATATAGTATATATTGTTGTATAGTAGTGGTTATTATCTAGACAGTTATATAACCAGAACAATAACCGAATTGCTTCAGGCAGTCTGTTCTAACACTATTGTCAGAGAAGAGCTCATTTGCCTGACTATTGTTGAATTAATTTGATCTAGTTTAGACTTTAGGCATAATAGGATATTTCGAATTTTTTTCGTATTATCCTATTTATTAACGGTACCTATTTGTTCAAACAATTAATTATTCACGAGTATAGGTTAAATTCATCTATTATTGTATTTTTTCAATCGATTAACATTCTAATTGGATTTTTCTCATCGAAATTTTTTCAATACTGGAACCGAGTAACGTATTAAAATAGGAGGGGATTACGTCAAACATCTTCATAAAGATTGATCCAATTTTATTCTCGTAATTGTTTATCGAACCATACTTTTTCTCGTTTTACAATTGTGGATCATTTTTTTTTTTTTAATCATTTTAATCGTATAATCGTTAACAACAATTTCAGAGAATGATTGAAACATTTGGAAAATATAATTGGATTTAGATCATATGTAATTTGTCAAGAATCAATCTCGAGATTTGAAATTTTGTTTGATTCCCAATGGATTGTTCAGTTAATTCGAATTGTTTTTCTTTTATTTTTGTTTTTTTATTTTTCTATTCGTTAAATATCATATTCTCATATACAGAACGTTAATAAAAACCATTCAATATTTATATGGTATGTAGGATACATTGTACTAAGTAAAAAAAAGAGTAGAAAATCTTCTATAACATCGAAAGTTTAGTAGTAACATTATAAATATTAAATGGTTTTTTTTAAACACGTTGTATAAAACTCGTGTGTCATAACTGTTATAATATAAGCAAAATGCATCAGAATATTAAAATAATTGTTAATTAATTGATGGAAATGTCTTTTGTTGTCTAAAAGCTTTGAGTATATGATCGGAGAACCGTCCTCTTCGAGATTCACCTTCAGACTGACACGTTATCCTCTAAGCAAACACTTTTATTAAATGTTGTTTATGTGACTCTCAGAAGCTGAATCTAGCCGAAGTAAGCCGAAATAAGCCGAAATTAGCCAAAGTAAGCTGAAATTAGCCGAAGATAGCCGAAGTTACCCAAAGTTATCCGAACTTTTGTAAGTCTGAAGATGAATCTTGAAGAAGATGCTACATAGATGATATGCTCCAAGCTTATAGAAAACAATAGACATTTCCATCGATTAATTAACAATTATTTTAATACTTATATTATAATAGTTATAAACATATATACAGGGTGTTCAAAAAAAATCATTCAATATCAATATGGTATATAGTGTACACTGTATTGAGTAAAAAAGTTTTAGTATGCATACTTCGAAAGTCAACCATTTCTGAGATCTTTACATTTTTGTTTTATATATATATATATAGGAAGAGAAATAGAGAGAGAGAGAGAGAGAGAGAGAGAGAGAGAGAGAAAGAGAGAGAAAGAGAAAGAGAGAAAGAATTAGAGAGTTATGCACATTTCATTCGCTAAAGAGAATATTCAATTTCGACTGGCTTTCGCAAAATCAAAGAAGGACCTTCTTTTTTATTTTTTTCCCCTTCCTTTTTGCGAATTCATGGCTTCCTAAAGGAAGGAAAGGATTAACGCTAATTAACTCGGAATTTTCCAATTTTTTCTAGCTCTTGTAAAGATAGTATAGATATATAGGTAAAGATACATGCAAGATATGCATATATATACATATATATGTATATATGCTGCGTACTAATTAAAATTTTTGTGAATGTTTTTTTTGACTTCCCGTCACTATAGGATATGAAATCTTGTTCAATTTTTGTTCCCCTTTTTTAATTTTTGCTATAAACGACAACGACGACGACGATGACGATGAAAGTAATGCGTCGTACGTAAAGTAATTCTATTTTAACAAAGGTAAATAATCGCGATTCTTTAATATTTAAAATTCACAACGTTTTTAATAATCGTGAAAGATTGAATTTGATAAATATTGTGACCTTGGACAAGCATTGATATGTAGATAAGTGGCTACAATTGAAAGATAATTTATTTTTATTCATTTCGAGTTAAATTCGGATATGAATAACGTAATAATTTATATATATATATATATATATATTTTATGAATTAAAAAGAAAAAAAATGTACGATAAATTTTTAAACACTCGTTAAATTTATCGTGTGTTATTATATATGTATGAATGTGTAAATAATATATTCGACAAGCATCGATCTGTTATCATTCCTTCGAAATTGTGTGTTTGTGACTTTATGCAGTGGGGCCACATTAGCCTTTTAAAGATCTTTGTGAAGAACAAACGTATAGTTTTAATTACTCGTTAAAAATATTACTCTTTTTAATTCTTATCTTTTTTAATTAACTATAATAATATTCATATATAAAAAAGTAAACTTATATTCCAATATGAAAAAATGTAGTAAAAATCAAATGTGATCATCATGAAAAAGATACGTAGTAGAGACACGTTTAAGAAAAAGCTTTCTTTATTCTTGAGTATTTATTTAATTCTTTCTCTCTCTATTTTTCTTTTTCTATTTCTATCTCTTTTACACTCATTCACCTTACTCAAGATATATTTCCCATCGTAAGATTTCTTCCAGCCCTTTTTTTACTAGAAAAAAAAAATAGAAGAAATGATTTCTAAAGCGAGTACTTTCAAAGATGAACTTATGTTTGTTCTCTGTGTCAGTGTATGTTCACATTCATGCGTAAAAAATACATGTACATATATATACATCAGCTACGTTATCTAAAGTATACCTTCTATACATTTGAAATACAGTTCTTATTTTTATTACTTTTATTTTTATTTTCTTCGTAACATAATGCAAGAAATTGTCATAGTTTCACGAATCTTAAGGTAAAATCCTTCGCATGTACATATTTCAATTTCTAAAAGTTCTCTCGATGCCACACAACTATCCTCGCATGCTCATAATTATACGGAATAGTGTAATCCTTAACACCCCCAAGCTAGCATACAATTAGCGTTTTAGTTTTCCCTTCGTATACGTGTTCGCGTGGTTGGAAATCGTAGCAAGTGCTGCTGCTCCTCCATTTTCCCTTGACCTAGATTACGATTTTCGATCTTGTTCTATTAAAATTCGAAATCTCGGGAAACGACCGATGATTATTCTAAATGTGTATGGTTAAATTGAACTTTTGCAGTTGAAAAAGACGATATTCGAGTACTTTTACTTTGTATGCGTGTGTTTGTTTAGAAAAATATTTGAAGAAATGAAAATTAACTTATTAGAATAAATTCTTTTCTCTCAAATAAGTTTATATTATAAGTTCCATTCTAAATAAGTTTTACTGTATCTTATTTATATATTATTCTGTACGTGTATATAGTGCAAATATATGTATCTATGTGTGTACATATGTGTAAGAGAACGGAAAATGTCGACTTAATTTTTTTCAACTGCTTCGTTAGCCGCATTTCGAATCGAACCCGTTCTGACGTCATAGTTAAAGCGCTGCTCTCAGGTATTCACACATATACACACGCACGTGCGCGCGCGCAAACATATACGTTTAATCTCTTTTAGCAATTTAATCCTTTGAGTAATAAATTTTTATGGTTAGTTGTGTCTTCCAGGAATGAGTTTTAGAAATCTTAGTTACTTGAAATACGAATAATTTTTGAAATTGATATGGTAAGATTAAAGGTATGCGAACTAATCAGACAGATTTCAAAAGTAATTAATGTTTATTAATGCGGATTATTTTAATTATGTCGCAATTAGATGAGTACGTTGAATTAAGTGAAATTTCTTTTGGAATATTTTTGTTCTGGTATCTATTTAAAAATACAGTATTATATACAGACATAGAAGAAATAAAGAGATGTTCGTTCATTATAATTAAAACCTTTTTGTGATCTAGAGTTCTTATTAATTTCGTCTTGCTTTGTATATTTGTTCATCCTTCTTTAGTTCTTATGACACACACACACACACACACACACACACACACACACACACACACACACACACACACACACACCACACACAATCATTATTAATATTGAAATATATATCTTTCTCTCTTTCTACCTAGTTTATCAAAACATCTAATTAAATTGTTCACATTAAAAAATTTTATCGTACGAATGTTAATTATTATTCATGAACTTCAAATTAACGCGAATTATTATCAAATAAATTTATAATATACTGTTGACGTTATTATTTTCGTTTAATAAATTATTTCATCTCACGTCATATCTATCTCAAATAATATACAATTTTTATATAATTTAAACTGAAAAATTAAAGCGTTCAACGAGTTATGTAAATGTGAATTTTTTATTTTTATCTTTTCGAATGATAAAATATCATTTTCTTGTTCATACATTTTAAAAAATAACTAACGACGTTATTATTTTAGTATAGTACGTCGTTTTAAGCCAATATCTGATCTATTTCAAATAATATAAAAAATAATATAATAAATATAAAAATAAATTAAAAAATTTATTAAAAATAAAATTTAATTTTTTAAATTTAAAATATTATTTTTTTATATTTATATATAAAATAATAATAAAATATTATATTGTAAATATTATAAAAAATACATTAGCATTATTGTTTATTACACACACGTGCCGTATTATATTTCAATAAATGAAATAAATATTTATTTATTTTTTAAGTAGTTTTTTCTTTATAATATCTTCATTTAACGATAATACAAAATCTTTTTTTTCATGATACAATAGTTCATAGCCAATCTTGAAGTTTGATCGATCGCTCGTTATGTTCGCGGTTAATTTCGTAAATCAGAACACGAAAGCGTTAGAGAGAGATAGAGAGAAAGGCTAGAATTACTTGCTATCTTTCTATCATGGTTAGGTTTGAAACGGTAAATGATGTATAATATTTAACATAAACGAAAGATAAACGTTCGCATATACTTTCTTTTGACAATGTTTTTTGACATTTGATGTTATATTAAAAATCTTTTTTTTACAATTTTGTTTAATAAGATATCTGAAAAATGTCTAAGATTTAATTTTTTTACGATTTCTCTCTCTATCTCTTTCTTTCTTTCACTACTTTCAAAATATTACATTACTTGGTAATAAGCCAAAACGGAAAGCAGTCCAGGAACATAGACTTTGACAAATGTTACCGGCATGTTTAAGGATTTATTAATAATACGTTGCAAGACTATTAACGTGGATCTAAATTGAATTTTTTTTAACTGAAGATACTCACTGGCATTAACCTTTTTTTCTCTACCAATGAATTATTTTTTTTTTTTTTTAATTTAAATCGTCCTTTTCTCGTTCCTTCTTTTAAACGAGCTTCATGTAGTGAAAAACGGTAAATCAAAAAACCCTCTCGATGCAAAGTTAAGCGGCCAAAATCGAAAAAAAAACTTCTAAAAATGATTAATAGATGACATACCGAGATATTACTACTCTCGCACAGTTGCTATGCACATTTAGCCATGAGAGAAATTTGAGTCTAAAAAAAAAAAAAAAGAAAAAAAAACAGAAAAGGAAATTATTTTTCATCCGATCTGTATGTTCGTCATTTTTCGCGTTTATTTTTTATTTTTTGCTTCCGAATGGACGCGACAGTAAAAAAAATTTCTTGGGGAATTTTTAGCAAAAATAATATAAGAGAAGAATGTGTATGATAAAATTGTTCATTGTTTTTTTAAACAACTTAAGAAATAAAGAGAAAGCAAAAATGTTTGTAAAAATCTACGGGTCTTTCAAAATGAATGCATTCCGTTTTCTTTCTGCGTAATCGAGCTTGCTATTTGCGGTTTCATTTGACAGGAACATGGCTATTTTCATGATGATACTTCTTGTGTGCTCATGTTGTATGAGTTACGTGTCAGGTAAAATTACGAGATTGCGTGTCGAGAAAAAGAAGCTGTCGGATATTTTACGTTAAACTGACATAAATTTTGGGAAAATTTTTAAAATATACAGTTAGCGTTGTTACTTAAAATTGTATATCGTTACATTAACCAGATTATTTACTTTCAAATAATTAATAAAAATTCTATTTGATATTTTATTAAATGAAAATTTTTCAATACGAAGTTATGACTGGTAAAGAACGTTATACAAATGTATATTAATTAAAACGATCTTAAATATTTAATCAAATAAATTAAAATATTCAATTTACCTTAATTAATTGATAATTAATCGAAAAAAATATGTATTTTAGTACAAAAACACGGAGTATATGTTGGACACACATTATTCTCTTGAAAATCCAATGTTATACTGAGTTGTTATCTTCTATGAAAGTTAATTAAAATTCTAGTTTGTTTATGTATCTTTCAGAAGTACAAAT
Source organism: Polistes dominula (assembly GCF_001465965.1). The sequence continues at coordinate 3,161,180 of NW_015148977.1, forward strand.
TCTCTTTATTAGGAATATTATTTACGTTATATACATATACATCCTTCGAAAGTCATAAGAGCAACATTGAATAAAAATCTTTCACAGAGGACAAAGAGCTAGTTTACTTTTGGATCGTGAAGAGGATGGTACGTCAAATTTATACTTGGTGCTTTTGGACTACAATATATATTTTTTTTCGATTAATTATCAGTCAATTAAGGTAAATCGAACACTTTAATTTATTCTATTAATATTTAAGTTTGCTTAAACTGATATACATTTTTTTAATCAGTGATCTAACCACAGTAGTGTTTAAAATTATTGATTTAAACCAGTGATAACTTCGAGTTTAATATTTTCATTTAATAATATGTCAGATCTCAATAGTTTAATTAATCAAATTTAATAGATAAATCATTTTTAAACAAATGTATTTTGTATTATTCTTACTTTAATACGTTCGTCCTTCAATAACTGAATACATGGCTGAATAAAATTGGAAGATGAACGTATTAATGGATATTAAACTAATTCTCATACTAAAAAGCATTTAAATAACAGTAAAAATAACGGATGATTAATTATTAAACATGAAAACCGAGTATGTTCCCTGTTTTTACAGTTATTTCAATATGTATGATTTTACGATACGAATGTTGTTTTATACATTTTCATTTGTTAAAAAAGCTTTCACAAGTTAAGCTTATTAAATATGTAATTATGTTACATTAATGCATATATTTCTAAATTATTTTCATTCTAAACACGCCTATGTATATCAGTAGTTTTCAAGCAGAAATCTAGCAAACGTAACGGTGAACGATTTTAAATGACATTCACTGTATGTTAATGTAATGTAACGTTGTAAACTGTTTTACTTCGTAAACATTTAAATATATGTGTACTAATTACATGTACTCAACTACACGAATTCATCATTATCGATGTGAGTGAGAAGAAATTTTCTTAGGCTTGTTTTTGAAAATCAATCCTTTTATTATAGTTTTGTTCAAAAAATTAGAATGTTCTAGTATTTTGGACTTTTTTCATAGAATTATTGTTTTGTTACATTTGTATCTAGGTGATGAATAACAAAAGAGAAAAAAGAGTTGTAAAATATAATCAATATGCGTGTTATTTTATATTTTCGAAGATGTAAAGAACTCTGATGAACGTTTATTATTCATTATTATAGACTTATTCATATGAACGATAAGTCTATATATTCGGAATCGTTTTGATTTAAAACTCATTGAACATACACGTGTGTTTCGAATAACTTTCGCAATTTGTTCACGTTCAATACACTTCGCCAATGTTTGGTGGAACGTTGTATGTACTCAACGAGAATGATTAAAAGTATATTCGTGTTCTGTTCGATTTGTACAATCGAACAATTTCGTAGACGTCTACATTACGTATGATTATTTTGTGTTGTTAATTCAAACGATTTCTTGCAATTTATCATGTATTAATTAATAAAAAAAAAAAAAAATACTCTATAGAAAATATTTTATGTAGTTCAAGAGTTTTCTTTATAGAACTACTTTTAAAAAAATATTTATTCCCAAATTACTGTTTATTCAAACGCTTTTCCGTGATTTCTAAAGCGTTGAAAATAATAAACTAGTTTCCTTTGATCTCTCCCGCGCGTCAGCAAGAGTTTCATTGAAGGGAATAGTAAATAACTCTTTTTTTTCTCTCTTCACTCTCAAGAAAGTTCGTCCAAGTTATTTGAATACGTGTTGCAATTAGTTTATAGCGCCGGATTAGCTGCAATATTAATTGATGCACGATCACGAGGCAATAAGTAAGAACAGGGTCAAATGGATGCAACCAGAAAATGTTGATCGTGCTTGTTGAATTGGAAAACTTATTACCAATTACGTATGAGAAAGTTTATGCAACGAAGGATGAGTTTATTCAAAGGCTATTAGTTTGCAGTGCCAAAATTTCTAAATTCAAGATACGGCACAATGTTTCTACAAAGTCTTTATAATTAATCATAAACTATAAAATTATAGGTAAACTTCTTTTCATGCACTAAGATAAGTTACACTTTAATATCTATATAAAGATTAGTGTAAAAAAAAATTAAATTTAAATATTTATATAATTTCAATATTAAGTAACTGCCAAATAATTAAAATTGAGTTTTAAAGCTACTTGAATATTTTACACCTGTTCATTTTTAATTATAGTTCTTATATCATTATGTATGTATATGTGTGTGTGTGCGTGTTGTTAATAGTTTAAGAACGTTCGTGACCTTTTTATCATCTTTCCACATTTTCATCATGATATTGTTAAAACCAATGCTAAGTTGTACGTTCGTTAATTATCTCTTGCAATTAGCTAAAAGCATAGTTTATGTTTCGAGTAGTCTCTGTTGCTTTACGTCTCAATTTAAATGCATGTAAAAAAAAAAAATCTTACAGATTTGCATTTTTTTTCTTAATTAATTTGGTTGTAAGTAACGAAAATAAAAATTAAGAAATCAGTTCTACTAATTTTATTTTTTACGATAATGTGTATTACATAACTATAACTAGAAAAGTTAGTATTAAATTAAAAATAAAAACTATGATTATTAGTTGTATAATAAATGTTGTATCGATGTAAAACTATTTTTATTTTATAATTATTATTTTAATTCAACGATTGTTTTATTTATTGTATGAATACTTAATTTTTATTCCAAAAAATTGCATCATAGACATAGCTGTTTCAAGAACTCGCAAATTTTAGGTCATCTGCACATTTCAACGATGGTAAATGCAGTACGAATACTGCTTTATCGACTTTACCAGTTACCAACAACGGTTCAATTATATCCAAGAAATAAAAACACTAGTCTTGTCAATCGGTAAAACAGATATCTATGAAACTGTTGTCTGATAAAATAGTACACAACACAAATTTACCAAAAATATCAAATTAAAGTATGAATTAATGACAAGTTTTATATTTTTTGATTCATTTTGTCAACTTTATTTGTTACAATTAAATAATAAGAATAATAAATCAACTGTCACTGATATTATTTATAAAAATTAATCTCAAAAAATCAAGCTGAATTTTCTTACAATTAATTTGTGCATAATAAAAATGTTGTAAGTAGGATAACGTTAAAACAGGGCAAAGGGCTATTGTAAGAACTCCTCTTTCGGGAATCGCATTTAAATTTATATGGCCATGAAAATAAAAAAAAAATGAAAAGCGGAAGTAAGAGCGGGGAATTCAATTTAAAGTAATAAGTAACAGTAGCATGTCATGCAAAAAGTTTTAATGCGACCTTAACAAGATGAAAAAGTGAGTTGGAGAAGAGTAGTTTTGCATCTGTGAACGTTAGCGCGAATCATTTCGATGTCACTTATTAAGAGCAATTTTTTTTTTTTCATCTTGAACGAATAAAAAATAATAATCTATTTCGTCATTAAACTTTATTAATAAAAATACTTAATATTAAAAAGACATTGAATCTCTTTTTAATATTAAATACATATGTATTCAATATTTTTCAATATTTTGTGCTACTAGGGATAATTAATTATAATATACAATATTTCTTATATATTTATTCCTATTCTTAATAAATAAATATTTTTATAATATAAAAGATAAAATTTGAAACTCGAACATCGATTCTGAATTCAAAGCGTTCTCATTTGGATTTGTTGGACCAGATCTCTCAGTTATTGATTTTACTTCGAAGATACAACGTTCTGGTAGCTTCGATCGCTTTTAGTACGCCGATGGAAGCAATAACGACCAATATCTCTCTCTCTCTCTCTCTCACCCCCCTTTTTCACCCTCTCTCACCCTCTCCCACCCTTTCTTAATTTCCTTTTATACCTATATCGAGAAATTCAGTTTGAAATGAGAAAAAGAACCAGGTTGTTTGATACGTTTGGAACCGGAAGGAAGGAAATTCGCGGAGTACGTTGCCCTTCGTACTCGCCATTGATTTTAGAGAAACCGTGGGTGTGTCGAGCACGTGGGTTCCGCATCTCATAGGAATGAGAATCTGAGAAATAAAGAGAGAGAAAGAGAGAGAGAGAGCGACGACATCTGTTCATTATAATTTTCATATGTAAGAGAAATAAATACTATCGTTTTCTATTTTCCATTCTCACAAAAACTATTCTTCGGTATTTTGAAATTATTTTCTCAACACTTATCACATTTTTTTTTTCGTTATCAAAATGAATCTACATTATATTTCAGATCATCGTTATTTGAACTATGATACATGTAAAAATAATGACACATTAGGTTATTTTTGACTGTACAATTTTTACTCAAAATATTTCAATAAATGTTCACATAAATGCATTTTAGTACCCTAACAAGTTCCGTGATATATTGTGAATTATCACGACCAATTAAATTATATTAATAAAACAAACAAAAATGTATATTAATAAATTTTAAATGTTCTGTTTTTTTGTGTGATAATGAACACTTCATAGTATTGATATTTAAATTGGAAAAGTTTTTTTTCCGAGTGACGCGCGTATACATTTTTAGATTTTTTATTTAACCCCTCTTTATGTTCTAGACGATCGAACGATTGAAATAATTAACGAAACAAAAAAAAACGTTAATTATTCTTTTGCATTTGTCTGTTAATCGAGTATCTCGGGTGTCCCGGTTAAAAAATTAACTTTATTAAAAACCATACAAATTTTCAAATACAATTTTAAATGTTGTTCCCGTTCTTTTATTAAAGATAATCCCTTATCTCTTCCTTCGCGATAAGACAACGTCATAAAAAAATAGATCAATTGAAATTTCTTCATTTGATGAACAAAATGATACTTATTTTATATTAGCAAAACCCCTTTGCGCATCTCAATGAGCAAACAAGCAATCGATATTATTTCTCTGTCTCTCCTGTAATCAGTCTCATTATCTTCTCTTAAATTTTTGTCCTTGTCCTTTTTCTTCGTCTTGTCTTTAACCATTCTTTTTTATTTTATTTATTTTGTTTGTTTTTATTTTTGAGAAATGTTAAAACACCCTAAGCGCATTTCCGGCGTCATCAGAATTTTCGGCGGCTAAGTCGACGAAGGAGGCGCTCGCGTCGATGGAGCCACGAGAAAACTCCTTCTCTCTCTCTTGCGAATTCTCTCTCTTTTACTCTTATTTTCTCTGTCACTCTCTCTCTCACTCTCTTGCGAATTTTCTCTCTTTTACTCTTATTTTCTTTGTCATTCTTTCTCTCTCTTATTCTCTCTGTTACTCTCTCTCTCTCTCTCTCTCTCTCTCTCTGTTACTCTCTCTCTCTTTCTCTCTCTTTCTTTCTTCTTCGTTCTCTCTCTCCAGTCTTCCGCGACCTTTCCTTCCGTACGCGTCGTTTTCTTATCACGTAGTGTGCGAGGAAATGTACAAACAACAAAAGGACCGAATCAATTAAACAACAAAAAAATCCCAACCTTTATACATAGTAGTATGATATGGGTATATAAATGGGATATGTGAAAAAGTGTGCGTATAAATTAAATCTAATAACGTGTAAGTGAATAATAATCATTATTTGATTCATCGTGTGTTTCTGTCACTTATTTTTTTTATTATTCTTATCATTCGTTAAAGTATTTTTCTTTTTTCCAATCCTGCGATTGGATTGATTTTAACGATAAAAGACGATAATAATGAGACGAAGATGGAAGATAAATATAACGATCAGCTACTAAAACATTCACGTGTATCCTGAATTAACACGAAGATAAAATCGTTAACAAATGTCGTCGTAATAATTGATTAGAGATTTTTTCTTTCGTTCTTTATTTTTTTTTTTTTTTCTATGTTTCAACGATGTTAGTTTTGTCGAAATCGAAGATAACAGGAGATACTTTATAATCGGTTATTACGTCACGTGCGTTTTCGTTGATCCTATCGGCCGTTTGGATCTCTTTCTCTGTGTATGTGAGTGTGAGTGTGTATGTTAAGTGTGCTTGCTTTTCTCTCTCTTTCTCTCTAACTCTCTTTCATTCTCATACTTTATCAGTGTACGTTTGTATATGCCTTCGTATTTGGATGTGTACATATTATATTTCAAATATATTTTATATATATATATATATATATATATATAAAATATATTTGAAATATAATATGTACACATCCAAATACGAAGGCATATACAAACGTACACTGATAAANTATATATATATATATATATATATATATATATTTACCTGAATATACGTTGCGTACGCGTGCGTGCGCGTGCGCTCCGTTATGTCAGAGACTCGTGCGTTACATTTCGCGAGACTGTTGGGGGTAGTGGTGGTGGTATTGGTGGTTTCAGAGTATAGAATACGTCAGGTGAGAATAAAACGCGTGTTTTGGTGTTTGTAATCGTGGAGAAATATTTAAGATATGTGGGAACAAACGAAAAGTGTTGTTGTTGTTATTTCGTTGAGAAAATGTACGAACGACATCCTTATCGTCCTGGTTGAAATTACGTTCGATAGTATTTCCCTAGATGAATTATTTTTCGATGTGTCGAAACGTGACGCGCCTACGACCATTCGCGAAGATAATCGATTCTCGTGAGAAAGCTGACGATGTGAGATAGATAGAGAAGATATTAAGAATAAGAGTAAGAGTAAAAGAGAAAGAAAACCAGAGAGAGAGAGAGGAAGGGAGAGTGAGAGGGAAAAAGAGAGAGAGAACATCTTTTCGTCTACGAAGGACAACTATGTTCGGAATGTCCTCGAGCTTGAAAATTTTCGTCGGTTGTCGTTGTCGTTGTCGTAGTAGTCGTCATCGTCGTCGTTCGAAGCTTGTTGAAGCTTCGACGGTGAATCGTGGCTGCATTGTTGGCACTTCTTTCAAGAAAAGACGACTTCTTTTTTCGTGGCTTCTTCGACACTGAAATTTGTCCCTGGTACACTTGCTCGTTTCTTTTACTTCCTTTTTCTTTCTAATAGAAAAGAAAGTAAGAAAAATATATAGAGAGAAAGAGAGAGGGAGGGAGAGAATCAACAAGAAAAGTTAGTTCGAAAAAAAGAAAAAAGATATAAAGGATTCGATTTGAGATTCATGGTGGTGTAGTTTTCGTCTTTTATGGTAGTTGGGGAAAAATTTGAAGAAGAAAGAAAAGTAAAGAGAGAGAGAGAGAGAGAGAGAGAAAAGGGAAAAATAAAGAGAAGGAAGATTGAATAAAGTACGGTAATAACAGTCAAAAGTTTGAACGTAATGGCACGAAAAATAACAACTCGTGGGAGAACGATGGAAAAATCGTCGAAAATTTCTTGTCAAGAACACAAACGAAGGAAGTGTTCTCTTTGACGTTTTCGCGAAAGTCTTGGAAAAGTTTGATGAAGGGTATTGGGAAAAATTCAAGATGGGACAAGATTGGTGCGCCCGTAGGCGAAAACGTTCAAGCAGCGGATGCTGCCCTTGCGGACCACGTGTTCATCCCTCGAATAGGTCAGTGAGAAGACGGGTGGTTGTTGTAAGAATCTAATTTTCTTTTTTTGTTGTATCATTTTTTTTTTTGCAAAGATATATGTATATATGATGTTTAATTGAATTATTTAAAAATGTTAGGATAAATTTAGTTCTTTCGTTGATTTTTAAGAAAAGAGTGAGACAAAGATGATATTTAGAATTGTTTAAAAAAATTTTATTATATGTTTTTTTTTCGTTTTTATCTTCGTTTTTTAACTCTAATATATTTTGCATTACATTTCTTTTTAAAGAATGTTGATATAGTTTAATTGTCATTGTTTTTACACAATTCATTATGCATGATTTATTTGAGAATGGTATGTGAGAATTAAAATCCTTTTATTTAATATTTTCTAAAGAAAGATAAAAGAGATTAGATTTTTAGGATTGTCAAAGAAAAGCTTATCGTTTTTCTCTTATATTCATCTTCATTTCCAACGTTAATAAACTATACACGATTTTTCTTTTGCATTATAATTAGGTCGCGCAAGCACGAAAAGGTTAATCGATAGAGATTCGTCTCTCACGATGTTACTAATGGTACTCCAAAGCTAAATTTATCTAACGTGAACGATATGGAAGGGACATTTTTACCAAAAGAAGATGTTTTTTATCCCGAAACCTCTGATTTCTCTCGTTTCATTCTTTATCGTACTTACTTCAGGTCGTTGTTGCTGTCGTCATCGATCAAGATCCATCCTTTTTATTATTTTCTTTAAGAATCCTTGAATAAAATGGTTCGCGTGACATTTTTCATTGTATCTTCGTTGCACTAAGAAAGCAATAATTTCTTTACTCGGATAGAATCTCCTTAAGAGTTTATATGTTATCTGGCCGTTGTGATATACGGAAAAAAAAAGTATTGATAAATATTCAACAAGGTAAAAAGGAAATAAATGAAAAAGAAAGAGAGAAAGAGAGAAAGAGAGAAAAAAACTCTCGTGGCATTTTCTGGAGGTCAACTTGTGAAAAAAAAATTATTTCAACGTTAAAACGATGAAACTCTTTCCTTATGGATTAAAATTTAAAAGAAAATATACGTACGAGCAAGAACGCGTTAATTAAAACTCATTTATCTCAATAACAACATATCTAGAGATATTTCTTAAGCGAACTCGTTTTTTTTTTTTTAATTGTTCTTTCTATTAATGAAATTATTCCAACTTAATTATTATTGCATATTCTTCGTTATTGCAAAAGACAGAATTGCCCCACAAAGTTTAATGAATAACAAAGTTTTCCCTTTTTCTTTGAAAACCTTTCACCGTTTTCTATTTCTCTTCTTCTTTCTCTCTTTCTTTCTATTTTACACATACAAACATAGACACACATACACATACATATACATTTACGTTCACGCAATAGGCTTTTCAATTTACTGCCAATCGTAGTCCTATTGAACCGAATAAAATAGAATTTAATTATTCCAACGAAAAATAGAAATACAATGAAGGAAACAAAAAAAAAACAAAATCAATTTATACTTCACTTTGCGAACGTAATTAACAAATTTAACGGAAGGATAAAGGATAAAGTTACGAATGCAATATTCTCTTTTACATTAGCCAAATAGTCGAACGAAAAATATTTTTTTCTTTATATGTTTAATTAATTTTCAAACGAAAATAACTGCTATGACGATGGGGGTAGGTAACGTTAAAAATAATTTTTTTTTTATACATACATATATATATATATACACACAACCAGTCACGTACATCATCTCATACCTGTGTACGTGTGTACATTTATTATATATCACCAGGCACTGTCATAAAAATTGAAACTTCTTTCAAACGGGTATTTTTGTGGCCCTCGTGGGAAGAGTTTATAATCGATAATCTATCGTTACTTTTATATGTGTGTGTGTGTCGTATTAGTAAAGAATTTAAAATAGCAAATATTACGTATATATATATATATTACATGTAACGACAAATAAAAAGTAATGCAAGGAAACGGTTGCTCGGCAACGAAAAATTCATAAATATCTGAAGAACTCATTCGTCATTGCGATCTTCTCTCTCTTTCTCTCTCCCTTTCCTCGTTCTTTTTTACTCCCGTTTTTTTTGAAAAAAGAATTTTCTCTAATATTTCCAGTTGATCAAATTCAAGTTGATATTTAATTCAATACATTTCTCCTGTTTGTTTCTTTTTTTAATTTTTCTTCGACTACTGAAAGTAATTTTAATCGTTTAGTAATAAGTAGTAATAGTAATAATACTAATAATAATAGTTTATTCAACTTCAAGGCCAAGAATTTGGACTTTCAGTTTATATTATCCTGATTTATAATTAGAGTTCTATACTAACAGTTCGTTCATTCAGTTAATTCGTTTCATATTTCTTATCTTTTATAGCTTCATCTATATTTTCATTCTATTATAATTAGCCTACTTATGTTGCACTGTTATTAGTAGTAGTAATAATAATAGTAGTATTAGTAGCAGTATCAGTGATAATAGCAATAGTAGTAGTAGTAGTAGTAGTAATATTAATTGTAGAGGTAGGTGCATAAGTCGAAGTTCGAATTTTAAGTAGTACGAATCAATCATAACTTCGACAATGTTTGAATAAGGCGACAAATCTTATCTAAAGATTAATCGTAGTTTACATTATTACCTATTATTAATAATTAATAATATTTTATCTTAATTTCTTTCCCCTAATTGTTCCTTTTTTTCTTTCGATCATATCGATTAAACAAAACTGTTAAAATTTTGTTTAGGTAACGATAACTATCTTATTATATTTTACCCACTTTCCGTTTCTCTTCTTCATTTCATAGCAAAGTGTAGAAAAAGAAAACGTGACATTGGAATGAAGTGTGTTCAGTTAAGAGAAAGAGAAGGATAGAGAAATGGAAGGGGTCAAAAAAGCACGACCTAACTTTCTCTAAATGTTAACAGCGCCATTTATAGTGGGTCACGTCACGCGTAACGTTGAACATGCAAAGCTCAGGAATTTTGCGAACACGCGAAACAGTTACCGTTTCTTAGTCCTTCTCTTTCTCTCTCTATATATATATTTATCTTTCTATCTCTATACATATACAATATACATGAATATATGCATGCAGTAAGTTTAAAATGCGTTACATTCTTAGGAGGTGCATCCAATTCATCCATAATTTTCTTACGCAAATTTCACGATTGATGGCGAGAATTTAGGTCGTCTTTGATCTTTTATCTTTAATAGATTTTATTTAAAAGGGAATAAAAGTTTGTTTAAAGTGGAAGAAAATAAATGCAAATATGATAAATGATTAAATATATACATATAATTTTATTTTTCGTTTTACTTTTTAATATTATTTTTAATTGTCTAATTAAAAAATATTCAAATTGATTTAAATGAACATTTCATTCGGCTCATCATTGCTCAGCATACTAAATACGCGTGTATGGCGCACGGCCAGCAAGCACCTTATCTGTTAGCTTAAGCTCGTATCTACGAGGAACCGGGGATGGTCTGGAAACTATCGAGGCTTCTTCTCACAACGTCGTTGGAAAATGTGCATCGCTGACCGTGGGCGAACTCAAATTCTCTTTTTCCACCTCCATTCCTGTACATTTTCATTTTCGTTTTCCTTTTCTCATTCTCCTATTTCAAATAGTTTCAATGATTTTCAATGCGTTCCTATATATGCGTGTGTGTACGTGTGTGTGTGTGGTATTTTCGTGAAAAAAAAGCGCATACGATAAACAAAAAGCTTTCCAAAGTTTCCCGTAAAGAATCGATATCTCATTGTACATCTATCTACAATTCTACAGATGATTTTTCCTCGTGAATGTTCTCGTATTTTCGTTACGTCACGTCTTTCTCTCATGAGTATGATCGTAAAAATGATAGTGGTACTACACATAATATTCGTTATGTCTTTTGTCGGTATTATGATTATAGCAGTTTTTATGCGTAAAGGTTTACAGATATACATGAAGAAATAATGATGTAGCAATGCAAAATATCACATAGTAAAAATCAAGAAAGAAGAAATAGATGGAAGAAAATAAAAGACACGTGGCACTTGTACATTTTCAATTGAAATACAAAAATTTGTAATTTAAATGAATAATAAAATAAAGCGGAGAAAAAGAAAGAAATAATCGTGGGGAACAACTAGGAGGAGGAGGAGTGAAAGGGGATGACAAAAATCGTAGTTTAAACTGTATAACTTTTTATATTAACACTAGATTTACGAACTCAGCCAATTTGACTCATTTCAAATTTTTTTTTTTTATACTTACATATTATTACTTTTTAAAAATTTATGTTAACTTTTAAATTCGTAATGAAATATACGTAAATGATAATTCCTCCCATTTTTTCATTTAAACAATGTTTGTAAGTTTTTAAAAAATAGTGAATAAAACAAATCCGTAAATCTAGTGTTAAAAATGAACGATATTCCTGAGAGATATTGCAAAATGATTTATCCAAAAATTGAGATAACACGCGAAAACATTATTAAAATACTACATTATTATTCGATTCATTCGACTGTAAATACTTAACTGGTAGGAAGGATTTTATTTGAAATATTGCCGAACAGAATCAGAAATTTAATTAATAGACCGAATAGGCAGGTACTATTAGTGATATTCCCACCTCTTTCTCTCTCTTTCTCTCTCTTTTCCATATTCCCTACTCTTCTACATTTTACTCCCCCTCTCTCTCTCTCTCTCTCTTTCTATCTCTGTCTCTGTCTCTCTCCTTCTCTCTTTCGTTCTCTCCGTTCTCCTGGTTTCGTGCTGATCGATGTTGTGGCAGTGGAGGCTGGTGCCTGGGCCAGTGACGTAACTGGCAACCTCCGCCCTCAAGCTTTGACGTCACTGATGCCCTCAAATGCGCGTGACCAGGTGCGTATCGGCGAATCTCTGCAACCTCTCTCTCTCTCTCTTCCCTCTCCCCTTTCTTTTCCTCTCTCTTCCTTTCTCTCTTTCTTTATTTCTCTTTCTCTTTCTCTTATTCTCCCTCTCTCTATCTCTCTCCTCTTAAAACTTACTTTCGCGTTCCTCTGACGTTTTCTCGTGTGTTATCATACGCGATTAGAAAAATGGAACACGGTCGCGTTAATAAAAATTTTTACGAACGTCATTCGCGCGAGGATAGAATTAAATATAT
>NW_015148977.1:3173794-3200699 GCF_001465965.1 Polistes dominula
ATATTTTTAAGCTAAATAATATTTTATTTTTGATATTAAAAATAAAAGTAAAAACGAAATATGAAATATAACAATTTTGTATTTCTTAATAATTGAAAATTTTAATTTAAATTTTTTTTAAATATTTCTAAACGAAATATTAAATCTAATGATTTTTTTATTTCTTTCGAATTATTCGTCTATTATCTTTTTTTCTTTTGTTTTTTCTTTCCGATGATGAAATTCAAATTTCATACGTATCCAAAGAGAAAGAAAAACTTTCGTCGGAATTATTCGCAGGTTTTTTTTAACGAGATCATCGTACCGTGTTTCCTCGTCGGCCGTATGAAATCTCTCTATCTCTCTCTCCTTCTCTCTCTCTTTTTCTCTCTCTATGCCAACGTAGAGAGAATTTCCTACGAGGGATGCATTGTTTCGCTGAAGGGCGATCTCGAAGCTCGAGAACTTGAATGCATTTTTCTTTTCTTTCCTTTTTCTTCTTTCTTGCTTCATTTTTTTTTTTGTTTTTTCTTTTTTTTTTCTTTACATATATACCGCAACCATTCTCTCGTTACTCAAATTAACGAGAGTTTCGGTGCCCACTGACTTACTTTGATTCTTCTAACGAGTTGAAATTTCTTTGACTCAAAAAAAAAAAAAAAGGAATATCACGTTTCTAACTGAGAGATTTATGATATCATATAGACTTAAGAACCCCATCGTTTTTACACATTTTTTATTTTATGTATGTGAAAGTAAAAAAAAATAAGGAAAAAAATTTTAGGAGAAGAAAATTGGTACATGTTAAAAAGTTTTATTTATTATTTTTATCTACAAACGATTTTTATTTGGTACACGATGATAGGGTAGGAATAGAGTAGAATATCAAAACCAAGTCTCGATGGAAAAATGAATGACTTCATCGAATTCAATTTTCCCGCTTGACGAATAAAATCGAACGGAAATATAGAACATCAAACATTTCTTCGCTACCCGATCGATAGCTAAACTTCGTAGAGATCTTCCTTATCGATTCTTCCATATATCGTTCATCTACCTTACCTTCCTGGTTGAAATTCAGTTTGTTCATTTTATCATATGAGAAGTAAATTCGATTTGAATTCAATAAGATTCTATTTTCGATCCTTATTCTCTTTCGATAGTTTTCAATTCGATACACCAGAGTCGCTCCTTTTTTCTTTTCTTTTCTTTTTTTTTCTCCTTATCATACACTTTTACGATCGTTTATGAGAAATCTTTTTTTTTTGTTTTTCTTTTAATTATCATATATTATCAATTAAAAAATGGTTTTCTCTTCTCTTTTTTCTTTTTTTTGTTTTCTTTTTCTTCTTTTTTTTTCGACAAAATAACAATCTTCGTATGAATTATGATCGTGACGTAAATTCCCATTTAATTACGTCTAACGCGTTTACCAACGTGCCGGATTCATTAATTCGAAAGACGAGGCGATGAAATTTCTCGTATTTTTTTTCGAATTCTACCGCGTCGAGTTTCTCTGCGCTGTCGTAGGGTTAAAATAAAACTACGTTATTTATTGAATAACTAAGACGGTATTTTAATTTTCGTTGTTTTATCTAAAGAACCATAATTAAAATAGAATAAACTACTAGCTTATAATTAAAATAGGTAATAGAGAATAATAAAAAAAATGTACAAAACTCGTAATTCTAATTTTTTCTATTACGATCACTACTAGCATTGATTTTTTTTCCCCGTTTTAACGAAATCTTTCTTTTTGTGTATGTTTCAGGTAAGTTTTTCTCGAGATGGTGTAACACTACGGAAGAGCTTGTCGAAAAGATGTAATCGAAACAAATAAAAAATTAACCTCCTCCGAGTTTGCGTAAGTCTGATATCGAATAGCCCAAGGTCATCTTTGTCGTAAAAAAAAAAAATTAAAGAGAGGATTAATCAAGTCCTTAGCGTTGTTTCTTTCAGGATTGCAAACACAAGATTTTATCGTGTAACAATAAAATTAAATGTTAATTTAATAAACAAAGAAAAAGTTTAAGTACTCTCGTTTTATTAATTGATTCGAAAAAGTTGCTGTTCGCAAAGTATCGCGACGAAGATAGAACGAATATTTGCTGAATTAAATCTAATTCGCTAACTCGTGCATTTTTATTCCATTTACGAGTTAATACAACGTAATATTCTCCTTGAGTTATCATTTTTTTTTTAAATTATAATTTCGAGTGCCAAATAGTCAGTCGGACACGTTAGCAAAGCTAATTCACAAATCCACCTCTAATTGAATTTTTGTCGGCAAATAGTATTCGCTAAAAAATTGTTCTATTTGGTTTAAAACGATATTCTTATATTTGTCAAAAGTATTAAATAAGATTTTGATGATCTAAGTTTTATATAATCATGTAATATTTTCTATATTGATGGATTTATTTAGGTTAAATACGTGTACATTTAGAATATTATCGAGTGTCGCGAATATTACAGATCGAAAGTGTAATCATTCGGTGAATTACATGTCATATCTAGGACTATGTAAATGAAAATGGACAGCTCGCAAATACGAAGGGATCAATCTATTTGCCGAAAGGATTGAAACCGACATTATTAACGTCCTGTTCTACCTTTCTACCATGTTCTACCTTTTTGATAATAACTCAACCCACAATTTGTGTCGAAAAAAATAAAACGAAAACTTCCATCGTAAGTTTAATTATATTTGTCTTCTTAAAAAAAAAAAAAAAAAATAGAAACATGAGTCTTTTTTTTCTTTTCTTTGCTTTTTTTTTTAATATTTTTATTTTCACATATTTTGTTTCTTTTTGGTACGAGACTGAATTCAAAAATATTTACTTTTCTTACTGTATTTGCTAAAAACCATAAACGATTCGATTGCACACATTTTAAAGGAAATAATCTTCGATTTGGATTTTCGGATTTTCATTTTACGTAATTGACAATAATACGACAACATTTATAAGTTCGACAATATATTTTTTTTTCTATTATTTTTTTCCTTCCCTCTTTTTTTTCTATGTTTTAAATAAAACGAAATTTTTATTTTCCCATTTCGTTTTGTCGAAATTCTTTTCGATCTTAGTCCAGTTAGAAAACAAGTTTAGAACAACACTCTTAATATTTCCATAAAAAATGGGGAAAAGAAAAGATGGGTTAATGTAAAAATGCCTAATTGTGAGTTCGACGCAGTAGCGTATATATCATAATTTTAGCTCGTAAAAACAATATCCTTGAAATGATCGCAACACGCCAAGGATATCATTAAAATTCGAAGAATTCCTTTTTTCTTATTTTAAAATTGAGTTTTTCGTATCGTCGATGTAAAAAAAAAAAAAAAAAGAAAAAAGAAGGAAAAAGAAACACAGCTGAGAAAACTCCGTAAATGACTGACATCGAGTATTATTCTATGCAATGTTGTTTAATTATTTTTTCTTTTTCTTCTTTTTTTCCATCGCTAATCGTAACAAATCTTTATCACGGTTCATTTATTTGTTTTCATATCGTTGAAATAACGATAGTACCTGTCATTAATATTTATAACGAGTCGTATATATATATTAAAAAATACATATACAAAATATGGGCAAACAATGTTTTAATAAAAAAAAAAGCAACGAAAAGAAAGAGAAAGAGAGAGAGAGAGCGAGAGAGAAAAAGAAAATTTTTCGTGCATCAATTCGCGTACTCCCTTTCTTTTTCCCTTGGTTTATATTTTTTTTTCTTTTTTTCTTTTTTGAGGGTTTTTTTTCTTTCTTTGTTCCACTCTTTCTTACCGGTTGCACCCACACACGCGCGAAAGAAAACGTCGGCGCGCTGCGGTCGGAGTTTGCGCGTCGCAAACACGTCGCGTGACTGAAAGTGCGTCGTCCACGTTTACATTGCTAGTTCTTCTCGATTCACGTGTACGTAAATATGTGCGGCAAGAACCAACCAACCAACCATCGGTTTATTTGACACTGTATTTTGTTCAATTTTTCTATCTATTTCATCCTATTCCTTTCTTTCCTTCTTTCATCCTCTCTCTGTCAGTTTCTCACTCACTCTCTCACTTCTGTTTTTTTTTTTTAATCTTTTTTCTAATACTATGATTTTTTTTTTTTTTTAATTATCTAACATAACTTAAAAAATCACAGCTATCAATTATTTTATCGCAAATTTTTTCTTTTCTTTTTTCGTTCTGTTATTCGAGAAATATTTCGAAAACGTCACGTGAAATTACCACAGATCATCAAATTAGGAAAATAATTTGGTTAAATATTCCGAAACTGTGACGAAACGAGTGTCGAATTTCTCGAGTATATTATTGGCTACGAGTTTTTTTTTATTCTTCGGTAAAAAATACAAATTTCGTAAAAAAAAAAAAAAAAGAGAAAATAACGTTCACGTAGTATTTTACAATATTTAACGGTTTCGAAGTGTTGCTACGAAATGGATCAAGATTTTACGGTCACTCGGTAAAACTCGACTGCATCGTAACCATTACCTACTAAAAATAGTACGTTCGTGTATTACTTCTACAATACATACGTAGGTATTGACTCTTCGGACTTTATTTAACCCTCTCTTTCCGTTTTTCATACCTAATACAATTTTACTTCCTTCTTCGTCCTTTTCTTAACCCACTTTAGTCGATATTTAAAATGTTCACAATCCTAGACGATTACTATCATTATTATCTTGCGTTTTCTTTTTTCTTATTTAAATTTCGTTTCTCGTTTCAAAAAGAACAAAAAGACGTAAAACGAAAAAAAAGGAAAAATATTTTTTGTAAGGAAAAAAATTATTTTATCATTCGTTCTTCCAATGATATCATTTATTTGTATTTTTTTTTTCTTCATTATTTTCTTTTCTTTTCTATTATCTAAATCGTAAAAAAAAAAAAAAAAAAAGAAAAGAAACTAATAAAATAAAAATTTCTACGAAGAAAATGATTCCTTCCTTTTATTGAAATAATTTTCATCGCTTATTCTTATACCGTCATCCTATTTAACAAATAAAAAAGAATTATCGAACGTCAATTGTATTCACGTTACACGGGTGACGATAAACTAGAGAGGAAGGTCAAAAGCAAACGCATCTTTCGCTAGGCCACGTAACACGCACGCTCGTCATTTTATCAAACGCTCGTTAGGATCATTGAAAATTCAGTGTTGATGTCGGGACGGTTATTTCATTGAGCGTGTACCAAGTGACGCGGATAAATTCGCAGCGAATGAGATATGCATGAGCGTGCTCCTCTCGAAAGATGATTGAGTCCGATCACGTCTATCTCTCTCTCACTCTCACTCACTCACTCACTCACTCACTCGTTCTCGCACTCTCATAATAAATTTATCATAAGTTAGAAGAACATAACTCCGTTGGAACGTTCCTTTTTACCCGATCGTACAATGAATTCCCTTGAAATCATTTTTTTTTTTAAATATATCTTTTATATTTCAAAATTCTTTCACGAGTTATCTTATTTCGTTTTAATATTCGATATAATTCGATACATTCGATATCAGTTAATCACTTTCATCCTCATATTGATGTTTTCAACCAATTCATATCCTACATTAAAATTCTGTCTAAATTCATTATAAAATTGTCAAAGTTATTATAATTTATTTGGAAATTTTTATTTATAGCTAATTCATTGTTTTATTCTTTATAAATATCTTTATTTATATTTTTATTACTTATTAACTTTTTCTGTGTATTTTCTTTCTACTCTTTAATTTTTTTTCTTATGTAACAATGAGTTTATCTCGTCAATAAGAAATAAAATAAAAAATAATCGATTTCATTTAGTGTTTATTTCTTTTTTTTAATTGTCCAATTTTCTATTTTTTTTTCTTTTTCAAAATCTTCGAAATCTTTATATTTCTCGGATCCAATTTTTGTACCATTAAGTCGTTTATTTCACATATATCTCGACTCCCAGCATTATAAGAATCATCGTTGAATTGTAGAAAAAGAGAGAGGAGGAGAAGAAGAAAGAAAAAAAAAAAGAAAAAGAAAAAAAAGCCTAGGCATAACAGGTTGGTTTTGGATGGTTTCATTTAACGAGAAAGGTGGTCTTAAGTGGTTTTCCTTAGAAAGCAAAGTTAAAAAGCATTAGTCGTAGAAAAGTCGTTGAAATACGTTGTTACGTACTTATTTTTCTTTTCTTTTCTTTTTTTCTTTCTTTTTTTATTTTTTATTTTCCTTTAACCTTTTATAAGGGTAAGACGAAAACGTTAAACCATAACCGATATATGTAATCGTTTAGGAACACCAAGTATTTTCTTTCGTCCTATATTTCAAACGTTCCCGCCGCAATTTACGATTCCTACGGTCGCGTGGAGGAGGAGGGACGTACACATTTTTACCACCAAGGCACTTGATCCCGTTTCTCTCGCGAAGGAGGATCATAAAATCTCTACGAAGCCGGCAGTAATAATCCAGTGAGACTCGTGATTTTCTCGCGAACAAAGGATGGTGGAACGGTCGGTCGGTCGGTCGGTCGGTCGGTCGGTCGTTTCGTTTATCGGCAAAACGAGAGGAAAACTCAACGGCACGTTCCTTCGTGTCTACTTGAGCGTATTTCGAGTGTACGACGATATTCATTGAAGAAAGTACGGGATTGGAGTTTCGAGAAAAAAAAGAGAAAAAAAAGAAGAAAAAGAAAAAAAAACAGAAGGAGAAGTCCAATCTTCTTAATAGACCTCTACACCTGCCGATCACCGGGATTATTATTTTTTATTTTTTTTATTTTTCCTATTCACCTTTTATAACTGGAATCTATATACCCTACCACGAAATTTGAACAATTCAAATTACGAAAAAGAACGTATTTCGTTTGACGAATTGTTGGTTGAAATTAAAAATAAAAAAATAAAAAAAAATACAGATCAAAAAGTAGGAAATCGTATTCGTAATTCGTTGATCGTGTTTTTTGTATTTGCTTTCTTTTTTTCTTTTTTTCAAACATCGATATTGCGCAGAATCTCGAAAATTTTGCCGTTGAAATAATTACAACGAGCTTGAAATTTTTCTTGGTTTTTTTTTTCTTTTTTTTTCCTCGTATTATTTTTTGCATATATACACCGATACCCGTTTATTAGTCATTCGATAGAGTTGGTGCGAATAGTTTGCACGAGGTGTTGTCCGGTACCTGCTGATACCGTCACCGTTCACTTTACGTGCTAATTGACGAGGAAAAAAAAGAAAAAAAAAGGAAAAAAAAATAGAAGTTAACACAAACGTTCGATTATAAGAGAAATAGAGGCGCCTTAACGGCGTATCACTCGTGAAAATGTTCCTGATCGATTTCAATATATATATATATATATATGTATTCTTGAATTTCGTTTTAATTAGAAAAGAATAATTTTACATATATGTATTTAGTATATAATTACTCATAGGATCGTTAGAATGAGAGAGATAACCGAAACGATAGAACAAGATAAGAAATGTGACGTATAGGATGACGTCACACGTTTACCGATTATACATATATATGTATATATATATATATATATATATATGCATACCACTTAATGTTTAACGGGCGGGCCGCGTGCGTTTAAACGAGAGACGCTTTCGCGATAACCCAGTTTTCTTCGATCCATCGAGATTTCTCCACTTTTATATTAACCTAACTTCGTTAAAACGTCGTTATGTTTCGGTAATAATTTCTATCATCAATATTAAATTTAATCATCCAATTAATACAGGTATTACTTATTAATATCATAAACCGGTTGAACGATCTTTTTCAGACAAAAGATATACATTTCATTATTGAATGTAGACAATAGTTAATTTGGCGCCTAATAATTAGAACAACAAGAAAAAAAAAGGTTACAATGACTTATAATTACTATTGCAAAGTCGAGTAAAGAAAAGAAAAAAAAATAACGTTGAATGTAGATTTTTCATTGAGAATGAAAAAAAAAGGTAGTTATTTTACCTGTCGTTATAGTCGTTATACGTTTAGTGTTAACATCGATTGGTCAACTCTTTAATAATTTAACACTGTACCGATCGATTGGTCAAAGAAGTTAAATATTCGATTTATAGCCACGAACTATTACCAACACTCGTTGTTTGAAATTATCGAAATTTTTGTTTAAAGAACGACATGAAAGAAATGTTATGTATTATTCTCCTTGTGTTCTATATACATAAAATTTGTATATAAAAAAAAAAAAACGTTTATTTGAATGGGGGTGGCGATAGATCGAACTTTTATACGAAACCAGTTTTTCATTTTTTATCTATTCTCAAAACTTTTTGTTCTTCCTTTTCTTCTCTTGAGATTTTTACTCTTTTTTTTTCTTTTTCCTCGTCTCATTTTTTTTTTTGTAACTCGAACCAGTGGTAGTAGATATATCCAGAAAACAACACAGTATTTCCACGTTTTCTCTCGGTTGATGGAACGTGCATTTTCCGCGTATAGCAGCTCGTCATGATTTCACCTGCGGTCTGTTCTCGAACAATAAATACTGTTTTTCAAGAAGCTCCAATCCGAGACAAGCGAGATTGAATAGCCTTTGTGTATGGCTATCCTTCATACTGACGCATTATTTAACGTTTCATATTCTACCGGATTATTAGCTCTCGTCATAGACAAGAATTTCACGCTGTGACGTTAAGTCGATACGTTTATTACGATATATACGCCTTTATCCTTCCTTTAACATATACGCGATTTATTTTCCTTTTTTTTTCACCTTGTTTTCCTTTTTTCTCTTTTTTCGTTTCCATAGATAAGGAAAAAAACTTTTCCTTTGTACCATCATACATGATATTTCATTAACGCGTTTGCTAGTTGATTGTATGAAAAATAGGTCTTCCAACAATTTTCCTTTATTATAATCATAAGTTGTAAACATCTTCAAATAGATTCTCTTATTTAAACTATTATACTTTTGTTTGTTTGTTTTTTTACTTGCAAAATATAATAACTATAAGTATAATAATAATATTTTATATAATTTATATATATATATTATTGTATATATTTTATACATATATAATAATTATATTTATTATATTATAAATTATTTATATATTATTAATTTATTATAATTTATTAAATTATTAAAATATTATATATTATGTTATATATTTTATATATATTTATAAATATATTATAATTTATTAATAACTAAAAGTATAATAATATTTTTGATTAAAATATTATTCTTTTCGTATTTGTAATCTTTCTTTTCTTTTATGTGTATTGGTGAAACGCTTGATAATATTTATCTCATTTGATTTTGTTTTTCCTCTTTTCGATTTTTCTTATTTTCGAAAGCACTTCTTATTGAAAGGCCCCATAAGTAGAGAAAACAAAGTGACAGTAATCTTTATGTCTTTTTCGATACATCAATCTTCTTGTATTTCACATACGCGTATATATATGTATATATATACATCCTCTTCGGTTCTATCTCTTGGTAAACACCCTTGAGACAAAATCGATACTTAACAACACGTTCTCACGTGATTTCCAATTCGCCTAAATCCCCTGATTATCCTCCCGACTTCGTCATTTCAATTACGTACATTACGGTGCTGAATTATCAACGTTAACGATCATTTAACTGTTAAAGTCAATCATCATCTTCATTTTATTTTTATGATTTGTTAAATTCTTTTAAATGAAATAACACCGCATTCATTTCTCGACACATTTATCCTTCTCTATTTCCATCGATTTTTTTAATTTAACAAAGCTTAATAAAGTACTACGCACAAAATTGTCGGAAAAAAATTTAAAAAAGGAAATATCAATTTTTCGTTTTACATTCACATTGATTTGTAATATTTAATTATTCTATATCATCGAATAGAATATATAAAATTTAAAAAAAAGATTGCTCTTCATTTTTCGATATGAGTTATCATTGCAATTATTTTTATACTATATATAGGGTATCCCAAAAGTCACTTTATGAAAAATACGAAATTTTTGTTTTGTAATTGTTAAAAATAACAGCATTGCGAACTTATACTTTTTTTTAACAACACTGTAATTGGAAATTCATATTTCATAACAAAAAAAAAAAAAAGAAAAAGAAATATTTTGATGATTATTAATCAATCTAATTTTATGCTTTTACATGCTTTGTTTTTATTTTTCTCGATAGAGCAGCTACGCGACATCCTGTATATTATAATCGCCGGGGATGGGGGTGGGGGGTTGTAAAGGGGATGCACAATTTTTCCATTCGATGTTTCATCTTTTCACGAGATAAGTTCTCAACCGTATATTACTTTTTTCCCTATCTTTCTCTATCCCTACGAAGGCTATAGTTCGGGGAATTTCCGTGGAAATTTTTGTGTGTGTGTAAAAATCAGTGTCACGAATTCTCGTAGATATCTTCAATTCGATTTTCACGTCGTCTTTTGAATTGACACCGAAAGCTTCTTCTTGTCCGTTCGTCGTCACTAGGAGAGCAAAGTGCATTGTCACCGAGCCATAATCACGCTCAGCTTTTAAAATCCGTCGTCGTGGATCATTTTGAAAGCCACCGTGTGTACCGAACGTTGTTATTCTTCTTTTTCTTCTTTTTTTTTCTTCTTCTCTTTCTCTCTTCCCTTTTTTTCTTTACGACGAAAGGTAGAAATAAATATAAAGGAAAGAAAAGAGAGAGAGAGAGAGAGAGAGAGAGAGAGAAAAAAAGAAATTAACGGGGCTTCGCATTCTACGTCACATCGTCGTTGTTACGACGAGCTTTTCTTTCTCTTTCTTTCTTTCTTTCTTTTCTCACTTTTCTCACGTTTCTCACGTTTCACACTTTTCACATATAACATAAGAATTTGTCGACATTTTTCAGTTGCAATATAAAATATATATATCACTAGATAAAATCTATCGCCAAGCTACTTCTTCCTTTTATTTTATTTTTTTTTGAAACTATACGAGGAAAAGATTGTAAAATTGAGAATGAAACTAATGATGAAGAAAAATAAGAACATTATTTTTATCGATATTATTTTATTTATTAAAGGGCACCACTAGTGTTAAATTTGTAATTTGTTTCTATTGTGAAAAATACAATTCTTTTTTTGTATATTTCGATAGTCTATACCTGTAAAAATAACATACTAAAGTTTCAAGTGCATATCTCAATAAGTTTTTGAGTTAAAGCCATCTAATATTGTTTGATTTATAATAATGAAATTATCCCTAGTAGCACAAAATATTGAAAAATATTGAATACATGTGTATTTAATATTAAAAAGAGATTTTTTTGTGCTAAAGAGATTTAATGTCCTTTTAATATTAAATACACATGTATTCAATATTTTTCAATATTTTGTGCTACTAGGATCAGTAACTTAAACTTTAAACGCATTTTTCCCGAAACTACATTTTTCAAAATTTGTTGCAATTAAAACTCGAAGACAAATCATCCAATCGATTTGATTCTTGTTACAGCTTCTTTTATATATATTTCTACATACCATAAACCTCCAGTTTTCCGATAAAATAAAAAATGTAATTTTGGCAGGCCAAAATTCATTAAATTTTCGCGTGAAATTTCAAACATTTTTTTAAAGCTTTGCCATTTTGTTAAATTTCAATTGTTCGTTTCGATCGATGTTCATAGTGCGAAAAATTCCTTCTAGTTTAAAAAACTTTTTGGTTTTTTTAATTTCATGCACTGTGAAATTCGCTATAACTGCAATACTGGGGGGACTTCTTTTTTTTGGGGGCTTGGGAAATTGCGAATAACTCGCCTAATTTTCAATATTTTGGTCCAAAATTTTTGTCATATATTCATTACATATCCACGAATATCTCCTTAAAATATTAAAACATTCCATGCAATAGTTTTCTTTAAAAAATTCCGAAAATCCCTTTTTTTCAAGTGGTCACACCAGTGGTGCCCCTTTAAACAATTATAATCAAGAATTATTTTTTCGTCATAGTCACGAATTCTCAAGCTTGAAATTTTGTAATCAATAACCATATTGACGTACAGGACACACACACATACACTTCCCCTTTCTCTCTCTTTCTCTCTCTTTCCATTCATATAATGATCAAATTTTAATCTATCGGACATTGTGAATCAAATTTATTAATACGCGAATAATTAATATCTCATTTAAATTCATTATCCAACGATCCGGAATAATATATAATAATTCCAATTATATCTAATAATTATTTTGACACATTACTTTAAAGGGTATTTATTTTAAAGAAGAAGAAGAAAAAGAAATCGTGGCTATAAGTTATGTCTAATCTTTCAAGCTATTATTACGCAGTTATTACGCGAGAGAGGATAATTACTCGAGATCGATGGGCGATAAGTCAAAGAAGGCCGTGGTTTGATTTATCCGTAAACAGAAAAATGCGTTGAGAGAACAAGTGATAGAAAATGTACGTTGTTAGTTGGATTTTGTTGGTGAACGAAAGTTATTTCTCGGAAAAGGAAGAATGTTACTTGGAAGATTGATCGATTTTCGATTAAAATTATACGTGATTAAGAAAAAAGGAAATAGCAAAAGAAGAAGAAGAAGAGAAAGAAAAAGAGGAAGAGGAAGAGGAAGTGGAAATGGAAGAAAAGAAAAGATAAAAATGATAAAAACAAATCTAATGGGTTAGATTGTAAGAAGAAAAATTAGTTCTTCGTGATCGTTGAACGATTACGTTGACAATGATAGCCTTATGGTTCCTCATTTGGACGATAACAAGATCGAAAGATATCGATATCAGCGGTAGTCGAAATTCTCGAAGTGACTCTGTTATTAAAGATGTTCGTGATCGTGCAGATTCTAGAAGAAACTCAAGGGATGTTACTGTTATCGGTTTGCCGATTGTCGATAGACGGAAACCACGTCTTAGACGACACTCGCGTCGTTTTTACATCGATCGAGCGAAAAGGTAACCGAGAAACACGTCAAATCTATTTCATTTTTTATAATAATAATAATAATAATATATATATATATATATATATATATATATATAAATATGATATGTATGCACAGCATGAAACGAAAATATTCAGCAAAATTGTTGGAACGAAGTTTTCTTACGTAGAAAAGAAACACTTTGTATCAATAATCAATAATACTTTGTTTTTTCAAATTCGAAATCTTTCAAGTTAAATTTTATTATTAACGTATGTCGATACATATATATAATATATTTATTTTTATTTACTGAAATTAATCCAAGATAATAATTACATCATGTTCAAATACGTTATCGTGTCCACTGTTGATTTTACGTTGTATCGTACATATATATGTTAAATACCCTTAAATGGATTACCATATTCACAACCATAAATAAGGGTATTACACCAACAATTTTGATACCTATTTAAAACTCAATAAGATTACGAGCTGCTGTGGTCTCTATTCAAGCAAAGCATGAATATTTATAATATTTTATGTTTTAAAATGTTTACGATAATTTTAGAAAATAAACATAATTAAATTATGTTACGATCATACTTAAAATTTGTATAATTCAGAAACTATTTTCGGATCAACGTTAATATAATTTATTTTTCTTCTATATTAATCTATACTTAGAATTTTGAAACATATTTTTGCTACACCCACCATACTTTTAAATTACCATGTCTCTATATTTACGTAAATATGTATATACGTATCCATTTTTATTTAATCTTTATATTTCGATCTCACGTATTTTGAATAATTATCTATACTAGAAAATAAGCATATTTCGTGTTATTAAAAAAACAAAACTTACTTTGTTAAAAGTTTCTCGAACTGATTAGGTATAATCATCGAGAGTTTAATTTCTAAAACACAGAAAAGAAAGAGAAGTAAATGATAGAGAAGGAAAACGTTTAAACTTTTCCTCAAAATCTCAATGGATTATTTGAAAGTCTTGGAAAGTTTGAATACCGAAAGTAGGATTTGTTACTTTACACAATGGCTTTTAATACAACGTTGAAAGTAAGTACGGTTCTATTCAATAATTTCTAATGCTTTAACGCTTTTCGTAAATCTTAAGTCAAAGCGTTTGTCCAATAGAAAACGAAGTGCAGTATACTCAATTGTATTTATAGAATTTTGATTCAGTACGAAGATAGAGGTGGTATGCGCACGTGGCTACAGCACCTCGTAGAAAGCTTTTAAAGCTGACATCGGGCTAGAAATAGACGTGGCAGCATACGCGGTATGGACAAGGTCTACGATTAGAAAAGAATACATATAGATATATATATATTTGTTGTCTCTTTCTTTTTCGAAAATTTACAGTAATTTGAACGCTTACTTCGATCCTGAAATTATTTGTCTAGTTTCATCAATTTTTAACACGAATATTAAACATTTTTAATACTACGTTTATCTTTCATTCTGTTTCTTTATTTTCTTTTAATTGAACAATTTCCAAGAAAATGTATATTGTAATGTTTAAACTCGAATGATTTTCATGTGTGTCATCGTTGGGAGAAACAATTTTTTCGTTATTCCCAGAAAATTTTAGG
Organism: Polistes dominula; assembly: GCF_001465965.1. Next base: position 3,188,242 of record NW_015148977.1, read on the forward strand.
GTAAACTTATGGAAGGTTTATGTTGTATTATTTATTTTTCTTTAAAGTACAAAATAAATATGTTTTAATTAAGTTAGAAAAAATCAATCGATCACACTAGCAAAAATATCGTTTATCTTATATCAAACTATTCGACGATTGATCTAAGAAAGAATACAACGAAGATTCAAATTGTTATAAAATATTTTTAATTAAATCGACGTTATATCAATTCGATTCATACTGATCTTATCCTTTCAAAGAGAATTTAAATTGTGCTTTATACAAATCAAATGACTATTTTCGATACTTGTTATTTAATATTATTTCCTTTTTTTTTCTTCCTATTTTCATTTCCCTGCTGGAAGCAATTGCAAAGAGATATTGGATGTTTTTGATAGAAATATTTATTGCGTATTGAAAACGATAGATATAAAACATTGCAAAAAACATCATTCAATGCTATCGTATTTCTGCTTCTTTGTTACGAACGAACGATTTAAAATATTGCTCGAACTTTTTTTCCAGAAAGGGAGAGAGGGGTCTTTAACTGCTTAATACCCCGTCCAAGATTATATTCACCGACGTTTATTAAATCGAATTCCCTCCCCCCCTCTCCCCTCCACCACCCCAATCCTTTTTAACGCTAATGCTAATGCTAATGCTAATATAATCGCAATGCGGCCACGGTTGCGGTACTATATATGTATAATGTTTACCAGCTACCTTGCGAAAGTTAATATCGTATAAGGGTTCGCACGATAGCCGATATTTAAAAAAATATATCGAAAGATCGCACAGATTTGGTAATTGCTGTCACCATCTAATTTTTCATTTAATCATTTGAAATTTTGTTTCGTCGCTTAATTAACATTCTCCTTGAACGTAACGATCTTCTTCTCCTTCTTCTTGGAATGAGTTAAAAATAATTTCTTTCGTTTGCGAAAGCTCGTTGGGGTCTCGTTTGGCTTTTGCAACTTTCTTTTCTTTGCTATTTTTTTTTTTTAATTTTTTAATTCTTTTTTTTGCTTTGAGCAAGGTTCAAAGTTTTCTTTTTTATCAATCGACGATCAAATAATACATATGCAAATATATTTTTATACATCTCTTATAGTATCGATGGGCGACATTTATTTTCGAGGATTCATCGTTTTGAGAAAAAAAAAATGATATTTATAAAAGAGAATAGGCGAGATTTTATTAACGACGCGTATCTTTCTTTCCCTTGATATTTTCGTTTTTTTTTGTTATCACGTTTGTTTCTTTTTTTTTTGTTCTCTTTGTTTTGTTTTTTTGTTGTTGTTTTAACTCTTTCACAATCGGCACATTCATCCACCATAAGCTGCATATCGTAACGGTGCAGCAACAAACGCGAGATAGAGTTCTTGACACAAATACGGCGACCCTGAAGAGTACATAGTACGTAGGTGATAAACACCCTTAATAATAATGGCACGACACGATACGCGACGGTAGTAGTAGCTTTCTTTTGCGATCGATACTTTATAAGCGTTTTTATTTTTTATTTTAAAGAACTTTCTTATAGCCGAAAAAAATAAAAAAACGAAAGATTCTGTTTCAATTAACGAACAATTTCTTGAGGCTACTTATCGCATTTTATTTTAACCCCCTCCCTTCTCCCACCCCCGATTTTTATTACCATATTTTGAAAATATCGATCGACCTTTCAAATAAGTGGTTAAAGCGATTTTCAAATCAAAGCTGTGAACGATGATACGTGACAATGCGTTTTTCCTGGTTTTTTTTCTTCCCCGCCCCCCGTAGAAAAAATCTCTATCGACGTTAATAAACGAAATAAACGCATAACACCTTTTTGAGTGACGTTTTATCAACGACCTCGTTCACTCGGGAAAAACAACGTTGTTCGTTTAGTGAAAAGAAACTCTGGACTATCATATACACCCATTTTTTTTCCCTTTCTCGCGTGACTAATAAAAATATGTTGGTCCTTGAAATTGACTTTATGACTGGTATCAACGTAAATCAATTAATACGTTAAAGTAGCTTTTTCACGAATGCTTTTACCACCCATTTATTATTCTTTGCCGTTATTCACTCTTTTTTTGGTTTGTTTTGTTTTATTACTGTTATTATACAGCTATTCTTCTTTTTTTACCTTTCTTCTTTCACATTTTGTTATTGTTGTTTTTTTATTCTTTTTTAACATCACAGAAACAAGTACCATAAAAGTAAATTAGATCTCGATGATACTTTCAATAAATTGTCAATGAATAACACCCTTAATAATGGCACGAAACAACAGGGGGTCAGTTTTCTTTCACGATCGATACTCTACTGCAAGGGTTTTATTTTCAAGAATTTTCTTATCGTAGGAAAAGAAAGAAATGAGATTTAACGTACAATCATCGTCTCATATGAGTTTTATATTTTTTTTCTTTTTCCTATTTCGATTCATATTTTAAAATATCGTTCAACGACATATCGCGTAGGACTTAAAACGATTTTACAAATCAAAAATAAAACGAAATAACTTCAACTTTTTCTTCTTTTGTCGAATTTTTCTTTTTTAAGAGTCACCATCTCAAACGTTAATAAATGAAATAAATCCGTTGAATGACGTATTTTTATTTCTTTCGTTTTATCTTACATTGGATATTCGAGAAATGGGAATAGAAAAATCACGTCAGAGACTTAGAATTTACTTCGCACGCTCAACTTACAATAGAATAACAGGATGTGACGTTTTGAGATTCACATATCACGTAAAATAATGAGATCTTTGAAGATTTATCGTAGGAAAATTTTTCATAGTAACGGTACATGGATTACGTTTGTAATTTACGAGTTGTAACATTTTCGGCATACGCACAGGAATCGTTATTTTACTAGTTAGTTATACGCTCATGGTACAAAACTTCGTTGGTGGTATCGTTTCTTCTTTCTTCGAAACTTTATCGTTTCTACGAGTTTCAAGCAAGAAAATAAGAACTTTTACGTTGTGTTCTGCGGCCGAATAAAACGCGACGGGAATATGAGAATATCCTTAACCCCCTAATTCTCCGACCTACCTCTGTGTATATCGGACTTTTTAACGATTTTCTCATGACGAGGGAAAACTGGAGATATTAAGGACGAAAAATAAAAAAGGAAAGAAAATGTTGATGAACAATGGAGAGAGAATAAAAGAGAGAAAAAAATATATTTTTGTGGGGAAAAAAAAAGAAGATTAAATTGTTTAAACGATCGATGCAGATATTATAATATTTTTAATTAAAATTATATTAACTTTTTTTTATTATTATTATTTTCTTTTATTATTACAATTATCGCAAATTTTTTTTTTTTTTTTTTTGAAATTGTAAGGTATAAGAAAATGAAGAAAATTTCAATTGAAATTAATATTTTCTATTGAACATCGAATTATCATCGTATCGACGAATCACAAATTATTTCAACCACATGTTGTAAATGAAAAAAAAATAAAAACAATAGCCGAAAAGTAATATATTTTTTTTTTTTTTTGAAATTATAAGGTATAAGAAAATGAAGAAAATTTCAATTGAAATTAATATTTTCTATTGAACATCGAATTATCATCGTATCGACGAATCACAAATTATTTCAACCACATGTTGTAAATGAAAAAAAAATAAAAACAATAGCCGAAAAGTAATATTCGAGATATTTATAGATTGTTCATTTGTGAGATCGTATAGGTATATCGTTACGTTATACCTATCTCCATCATTCAAATTGAAAAGTGAGAAAAATCGTTATTATTTCTCAAAATGATATCGGTGAATATAATATGTATGTGTGTATATGTCTATTTGCATGTATGTATCAGAGATAGAAAGAACAATTGTATCGTATCATAAACTACACATATAGCTTCACAGTTAACTTTTGTGATGTCGTATGAGAAGTTAGTTGTTTGGTTGGCTCGCTTTTGCGAAAAGTCGTTTAGCTAACAACGAGAAAAGGAGGTTGACGTTCTCAACGTTGATGGCCACGGAAACCAACGGTGGGATCGAATATTTGATAACAAACTCGATGTAACGACGCATCCCAGTAACGTGACATTTTAATGAATACCCTTCTTCACGTAACACCGTTGCAATTTATGTATTTCGTAACCGATAAGACATGGTCTTCTTCCTTGACGTGCAATTAGCCGAACTCGACGCGGCAATTTTCTTAACCACGATGAGTTCTTCTGCCTCTCTCTCTCTCTCTCTTTCTCTCTCTCTCTCTTCTTACCCTCTCTTCTTTTTCCTTTCCTCCGCTCTTTCATCTCTTACTCACTCGTCAACCACTTGATTCGCCTACATGAAATAATAAAATATAAATCGTGCATACAATGACAACGATCACGACGATAGAGCAACGATTACCTACTACTAACACGTCTACTTCTATATTATTATTTTATGTGTCATTATTTTCATTGGTTCGACTTTGTTCACAGGATATAATAATAATTTACCATTTATCCACATTTTTTTTTATTTTTTCTCTTTTAACAATTTAGCTCTCTTTTTTTGGTTTTATTCGCTAATCTTTAGATATCGTGATCCTTACAATTAGTGATCATTGAACGTGGCTGTTAGAAATATACACGTTGAAATATTTTTTTCACAAATATATATCTATATATAAATATACTAAGATGCTCTGGCCATGCGTTGCTGTGGCTTTGTTATAAAATGTTGATTTAATATAATTCTAAACTATTTAGTAAATTTTAATAATTACAATATATTGGAAATAATTAAATAATATTAGAGGAAATAATATTAAAAGTAAGGTTTGTTATATTATATGGAAATCTGAAAAAACGTAGGACGTGAATATATGGAAATAACTGAATTGTAACACAGTGCCATCTATTGAAAACTTACAGTACCTAGAAACCTAGATAACCTCCAAATAATAAATCCTTAAATTAGTAATAAAAAATAAAAWATAAAAAATAATGGTGAATAAAAACTATCCTATATTCTAAGTTGCAAAAAATTACATATAATAAACGAAAATTCATTAAGATTAGTTTAGTAATTGCAAGATTCATTAGAAATCGACAATATGATACTGAATTTTTATATGTAAAGATATATTATCTATCTATCTCTTTATTTTTTTATTCTTATTTTTAAGTTCTTCTTTGAATCGATACGGTCCAATAATTTGTATAATTTTGACCCTTTCTTTTTCAATTGCTCGTCAAATTTCAACTTTTTGATCTAATTCAAAGAAATTATTTTACATAAAGAAATTACTAACCCAGAATGGATTTTTTATCCTATCTTATTTTCTTTAACATCCTTTTGTAATCCTGCACCGATGTAATTTTTTTTTTTTTTTTACTAACCCCCCATGAAAGAAAAGTTTTCTTAATGTTGATTAACGGTAAAGCTAAGATGAAAGTATCCGTCTGAAATACGATTTCTTATATGTTATTTCTTCTCTTTTTTATAACTTTCTTCACTTGTTCCTTTTCTCTTTATCTTTCCTTGTTTCTATCCTCTTATTATTTTCTCTTTTTCTCGTTCTATTTTTTTTTTATCTTGCTCCGTTTATTTTTTATACTTTTTTTTTGTCTCTCTCCATCTCATTACACCGAAAACATCTCTCGTAGACGGACCGTGATAAAAACATTCCGGATAATTTTCTATCTCTTTATAAGCACTCGATAATATTATGTTGCAAAAAAAATCAATTTTTGTTTTTCTACCATAGAAATAAATTCCATTTCATTTGAATATAACTGTAAACTTAAATTTGCTTTTTTTATTCTTTAAAAAAATAACAGTTCCTTCATTAGACGGAAATAACGTAAAGTAGACGTTTTTTAAAGCATTTCAATTGAAAATAGAATTTATTGACTTGTAATAAAAATCGATATTAAATAACAATATAACTGTAAACTTAAATTTGCTTTTTTTTTTTATACAGTTCCTACATTAGACGGAAATAACGTAAACTAAATTTTCCTTAAACCGTTTTAATTGAAAATAGAATTTATTAACATGCAATAAAAATTGATATTAAATAACAAAAATAAATATTAGTAACTAAAAAAAGAAAATAAAGGAGGAACAAAAATAATATAGTATTAAATCAGAAATAAAAAAAATTTGTAGTCAATTTGACTATTGCTATTAATATTGAACCCCTTGCTTCCTTTCAATCCCCCCTTTCTTGACCTTTCCTTTGGTTTTATTTCTTTCATTAGGAGGAAGAGAACAGACGCCCCGGATAAGTTCGACGTTCCGAGTTAGTTTTCTCTCCCTCTAACTCAGTGTGGGTCTCACTCCCTCTCACTGTTTCTTGCGTATAAGCGACAGAAGCGGGTATGGTAGCCGTCAGTTCGCGAACGGCACGCGACCGATGAGCATCGTGCTTTTATGTCAAAGTACGAGTTTTATTATACATATCTAGAAATATAAAAGGATATATAACAAATATTAATAAATATATATGTATTCTACATTTAAACGATTTTCGAACGTGATATGTAGTTCGTGTTTCAAATTTTTAAAAGTAGTTGACTATAAATACAATATAATATTGTTATTTTATCGAGAACCTTTCGTTTTTTCGTATCAAGAAACAATGTATTATTCTTTCGATATTTCATCGAATCGAATGTAAGAAGAAAAATAAAGAAAAGAGAGAGAAAGAAAAATTTTTAAATAAAAATCGTGCGAAGGAAAAATCGAAGTTTGATATTGTTTAAGGATAGTTGTTATGAGATGATCATCATTGGTGGAAAGGAAAGAATTTTTTTTTAACAAGGATACTTTTTGAAACGAGAAAAATGTATAAATAATGACAAGACATTGAAAGTTTTGATTTTATCACGGGTTCCTCTCTTTTTTTTCTCTCTCTCTCTCTTTCTCGTTCGTATTATCGCGAAAGTCTCACGCTTTTTTCCGCGTTATCGGCTTCGTTAGTTTTCTATATCTAGTCAAACATTTGTACGAAAGTCAATAACCGAATGGTCAATGTATAACGTGTGTATATGAACGTGCATGTATGCGAGTGAGAGAGTGAGTGAGTGAGTGTGTGCGTGAGTGAGTGCAAGTATCATGCTTCTAGGTGGTTATCAACGTTTTAATATCGATCAACGTGAAAACTTCTACATCTTTTTTTTTCCTCTTATTTTTTTTTCATTTCTTGAAAAATAAACGATCCCACATTATTTTTCTTTTTATTTCTAAATTTTTCTCATATTTGTATTATCTCTTTTTATCCGTGAGATCGTTAAATGATAGAAGAAGAAAAAAAAATAAAATAAAACGAGAATTTCCTGTGACGTTTTAAAAAACATAATATCAAATGGGAAATAATATTTTTCCTGTAGTATATACGACGAATGTAATTAGAATTAATTAGATTGATGACCTTCGATAATCTTTGTTTAAAATCATATAAAGATTTTATTTTAATTTCTAATAAATCAGAAATTAGCTAACATACGTTAATTATATTATTGGGTTTCGATTGATGAATGTTATATTTTAAAAACGAATTAATAATTATCGTTTTGGTAATTTCACACTCATTTTGTGATTAACATCTAAGAAATATTGAAATAAAAAAGTATTTTTCATCGTTTCGAAAACGTTTACGGATTAATCTTGAGTGTACATTTATATATATATATATATATATTTATCGGGAACAGGCAATTTTGTGTTGTAATCGATAAACGTGAAAAAAAGCCAAAAAAAATGTGCGTCTATTATTTGGTCAGAAGAAAAAAAAAACAGAAAAAGTGAGAAAAAAAATATTTGTAGCCAATAACTCTCGTGAATTATATTTAGGGCGTTTCACTTCTAATGCTCGAAAGAATCCCAGACTTCGATATTTCTTGTTCGCTTGTTGCTATTCCAAATTTATCTTGTGTTCGTCCGCGGAGTGACGCTTTTCTCTCGTTTCCGAACTATGTTTATTGCATAAAAAACGTCGATGCATGCCTCGTTCGTTCTTATTTTTCCTCAACTAAACACGTATCGAATATTTCAGCTTGATTTTTTTTTTTTTATTTCTTTCTCTCATATATGTACATCTATGTTTATATAACAAACACATAAGCACAGTATTTTTTTCTTATTTCATTTTATTTGGATTATATCGTAGTTGAATAAAGTTCTCTTAAGAACAAATGTTAGGATAACGAGAACACTGTATTCCTGCTTTCCGAATTCGTAAAAGATAACACTCAACAAAGTAAAACCCGTTTACATCGTGTTTACGAAAATACAAACATACCTGTTGACATTTCGAAGAAGTCACAAGTATTCCCATTACCAAGAAGAGTGAAAGAAAATAAAAATATAGAAAACGTTTAAATACACAGAAAAAATACTATCTATATCAAATATTAGACTTAAATTACATACACATATATATATATTCCTTATCTTAGGATATCTGTTATATATTTGAAAATATTCACAATTTTAACCCATTACCCGCTAATGGCCTTTTTTTAGGACGCATTTTCAAATTTGGTTTTTTCTTTTAATAACTGCAACTTCAAAATGAAATATATTTGTTAAAATCATGAGATCGTACATCGTGCTTCATAAAAATATTAAAAATTCTCTCTATTTTATTTTTAATTAATAATTAATGAAATAAAATAATTTATATTTAAATAAAAAAAAAAAAAATTAATTGTGTTGCAAAAATAGTTCTATTTGGTTAGTAGGAATATTATTATTTAATATTTTTATTTGCATTTTCGTATTTTGGCGGTTAATGGGTTAACGAACATTCATCCTACGTTTGACCTAGGAAAATTTTTTTATTACAAAGAGAATAAAACTACTATCTTTCGTGGGGTAGTTCAATTTTCATCGAATATGAAATGATAACCGTTCTAACCACCATTTTATTCGATATTTCTCAAACTTTCTGTGTCTCTTTGAAAATGCAATTAAAGCACATTCTAGCGTCTGGTTAATCGAGTCCCCGTCCGTTTTGTTGGTATGATAACTGTCACTGATCACGAAGAAGGAAATATACGTGATATAACAAGCATGAAAGAGAAAAATAAACAATCGTAGAAAGAGAGAGAAAATAAGAGAGAAAGGATACAATAGACGATATGTGTAGTATACTCCTACGTGATAAAAGATACTCCGTGTGTTCTTTCTCTCGGACACGGCTTTACGATTTCCATTAAGTCACGAATACGCTCGACTTTCCCTTTAAAACTTCCTTCCTATTTGTCCTTCATGAATCATGTATTTCCATTTTCACTAGACTATCACTAAAGCATGTTTACTCGTCCGTTACGAAAACGAAATTCTCGACACGAGCATTTCGTACTTCGTCATTTTCTCTTCCATCTTATTCTTGATTTTTTTTTCTTTTTTACTTTTTCTTCTTCTTCTTCTTCTTCTGCACATCATATAAGATCGATGGAGTAAGAAGCAATGATTCACGATGATCGAATATTATTGGTAACATTTTTCGTGTCGTTTGATATCAATGATGTTTCATAGTTTATATCATCGGGCTTGGGAACGAGCTTAAATTGCTTGGAAATAGCAAGTTGGTATAGCAAGGAGGAAAAGAAAGAAATCGAGGAGAGAAAGAAAAAGTAAAAAAGAAATATAATAAAATAAAAAGATAAAAAGATAAAAATGAAAACCAGTAAGAGAAAGTATATTTTTAGCAATATCGAGAGATCTGTTACGAGTCATATTTTTTTGAAAAAGAAAAAAAGGAAAACAATAAAAATTTTCAGAAGAATTTTTAACAGAATAGAATTTTCTTCCGATCGTTAGTTTTGGTACGAACGAATGAACAAAAGTTTATCCGAGAACCTAGCGAAATTAAAGGTAATTTTCCAAATGGAAGTCGCCGCAGTGCTTTTGAATTAATTAGAAAAAAAGAGATATAAAATATTTCTCTCTATGTGTATTACGTTGATCTCAATCCCTTTTTGTAGTAAAGTAATAATGATAAAAAGAAGAAAAAAGAAATAAAGAAAACAATCCAGCGAATAGAACTTTTATATTGCCAGATATATCGACTATCAAATTTTACGATTGAATCGTGGAAGAATCCTTCAAATTGAACATACTTTTTCGATTAAGATACTCATCATTGTTTTTCTATTCATGTATGTCTAGATGTCTGTGATGTATATATGTGTGTGTGTGTGCTTTTTTTTATTTTCTTTATTTTTGTGTTATATTTTTTGACGTTATCGATAGATTTGATACATCCTACCATTACTAAAAATCAATTACTCGTCGATTGATTTCAACGAGAGGACAAGGAGAAAGGTTCTCGATGTAGGGAATAATTGTGTCAGTAAGAGTAGGGTAAAGAAAGAGAGAGAGAGAGAGAGAGACAAGGAAAGTGATAGAAAGAAAAGTGTCTCGTTAGTGGACAATTTTGGAAAAATGAATGACTACGCTATCTTAGTACCACATGAGATCTCTTCGAGATTGGCGCGAAGGGATTCTGGTACGATGAGAGTAACACTTCCATTGACCTCATTTAGAAGGCATAGTGGTTGCGTCTCAACATTATCACGTACGAAGCCACATTCAAAACTTATCTACGTGGCCCTCCCGTAAGTTTTCTTTTTCACTTTTTCATTTTTATCTTGGTTTTATTTTATTTTTTATTTTTCTTTTTTCTTCTTACTTCTCGATTTGATATTTTCTTTTCGTATTACTCTATTATTCTATCGGACATTTTTTCGTTAGCTTTTGTCAATAATCGATGACGGTAAATAAGATTTATTTGACAAACATTGAATCACACTTAATGGCAAATAATTTTCCAATATCAATTTATTTATAGATTTGTCTATTATTTTTTTATTTATTTATTTATTTAAACAAAGTTTTCTCTCGTGTCAAACATTACGAATTATTATTTGCTTTTTTATTTGTCATAAAGAATCGTTACATTTAATTCTATTAATAGAAATTGTCGATTGATCTATTTAATTTTATTCTACGATGAACTTTAATGTTATTAATATATTTACGAAAATAGAGAAAGAGGGAGAGAACTAGGTGAACTATCTAATTATCTAAATGCTTGTACTTTTGCATAATAATATTATTAAATTTGTTTTTATCGAACAAAAGTTCGAGCAAACGTGGGAGCAAATTAATTGAGAATTTCATAGGAAAGTTATCACCAAAGAGAATTCCAATATTCATCCTGGCTTTTCGCTTTTATTAGAAAGTAACAAGATAACCACACACACAAAAAAAAGGAAGAAAAAATCCATCTCTTTCTTTAGGCAAAAATGAAAAAGAAAAAGAACAGAAAACACACGAATAGAAAGACAAATCATTGGAGTAATAATAAATACTTGAGGTTCAATAATTCTGTTATCGAGAAGGATAATCGATACTATGAATTATCTTTGTTTCTTTTTTTAACGATTATTTATTTAATGCATTAGGCATCACCTTTCATGAACAAATTTTTTTTTATTTAATTATGCAACCTATTGATGTTAGATAGTTTAAGGAGATAGGTTTTACCCTTGGGAGAAAATTCGTAAACTGTAAATAAATCGGTTATCGATAATTAATTCTCAATTATCTCGAGACTCAAGATAAATACTTAGATATCGATTTGTGTTTCCTTTTAGACGACCTCTCTTACGTTTACCTTTGCGACCAAAGACTAAACCAATTAATTATTCATCTAATGATCCAATTAAAAAGAGAGAGATACAGAGAGAAAGAAAAAAGGTACAACCTATTTAAAAACACTTTTCTCGATCAGATACGTCTAACGATTTTTAATCTCCATGTGACAATTATTTACTAGATTATTTACTAAAAAAAACTAATTTTAAATATTGATATTTGAATTTTTCTATTTGATTTGATCGAAAAGTAATTTCGTTTTTTTTTTAATGATAAATACAAGAGAATTTTTTTTTTGTCATATTTAGAATTCATAGGGTTTTAAATAATCTGATAAATCAGCTATTTCTCGTTTTACTATGCATCAATTAGTATTCGCCAATGCTTTTATATCGAAATTGTCAGAATGAAACTTTGAAAAGCAATTTTAACATTGACGTTTATTTATCATTTATTTTATATTTATATTTAAATGTATTTTTTCTACTATAGCAGGAATATCCTGTTCATATAATAAAAATCACGAATTATAAAACGTTCATATATTATAAAAAAAAGGTTCATATAACGGATTTTACATAACGGATTTTACATAACGGATATACATAAGTATGTATATAAAATAAATATGTATAGAATATATGATAATATATAACTTATAATATTCACTTATTTTTATTTAATATTCTGTAATTTTTAATTATGAAACAAATAATATATATTTACTATGATAAATCCCTTTTTATATAAAATAAATATGTAAAAAATGTATATAACTTATAGGTTATATATAATAATATATAACCTATAATATTCATTAATTTTTATTTAATTCTCTAATTTTCAAGTATGAAA
>NW_015148977.1:3200744-3215073 GCF_001465965.1 Polistes dominula
ATATATATGTTATATATGTTATATATATATGTTGCTATGATAAATCCTTTTTTTTTTTTTAATTAAACAAGCCAAAGTAAAATCTTCTTATTAGGATAAAGCATTACACCCGTTAGATATAGTACAATACTTGACACGGAAAATAAGGTGTGTTGTATACAAAACGGAAGCAAACCTTTAATCGGTTTCATTTTAACTCTATCGACCGATACAAGGCTTGGTCATCGTTGTATCTTCCTCTGATAAACAAGACGCACCTACGAAGTTTTTCAAGCATGATATATGTACGATAGTCTCTTCCTTATCTAACGCAAACGATCGAATATCTTGAAAAATGATCGAAAGATACTTGAGACTCTTCTTTAACGAAAAATCTTCCGGTAACGGTGTTTTTTATGGTTGAATATGATATAATGATTTATTTTTATTACTTTTAAATATAAATAAAAAGTCAGAGAGAAGTTTGTCTTCACAAAAAGAGATTATTATGATCACGTCATTACAATCTAGCATTGTCACGTGTGTCGTTTGTTATATCGGTAATTGTTTGCGTGTGATGTTCGGTAACCAACGTTGCTGTGGGCCGCAAACTATCAAACGTTGAATGAAAAGACTAGAGAATTAATTGTTTGCTTACATAATAGTGCATAATGATTACTATTGAAAACGACAAGCTAGTAAATATCTACTTGTTGATATAATAATATTATACACGCAATAGTTTATAAAATAAAAATCTTTATAGTATCGTTTATTATCGTAGTTTCCTTTATTTTTTCTTTTAGGTTTATTTTAATTTGTATTTTATTTTTTTCTTACACTATTAACACCATTCGATTTATTTTATTTTCTTTTTTATTATACGAGTATACGTCTTTCAAAACATCATTTCACATCGCCGTCGTCGTCATCATCATCATCGTAGTTCAGAAATCTTAAATTATATAACCAATAGCCTTAGTCTTGAGTAACGCAGTGGAATAGGTCAATATTTGACATTGGTCAGACGTCGGATAAATGTATACTCATGACCTGCGCGCACTCGCCTGTTGTATGCTGTGTACGTGTGTATGTTTGTATGTATGCGTATATGGAAGACATTACTTGTTAAGGTTAATCAAAGAACGTTTATTCTACACGCTAGTATACTTGACTTCGTACACGAATGTGAACGTGAAAGGGTGATGTTATCTTCCATGTGTAATTAGAAATCGTATATTTTAACGAACTGTTACGAGTTTTATCGTATTTGATCAGTCACTGTTAAAATATATATATATAGGATTTACTAAAATTTCATTTAAATGTAATAATTTATTACATGACAATATTAGAAGAGGGATCTTAAAGAAATAGGATACGAAGACCGCGAATGGGACAGTAACAATGACGGGATTTGGTATTTGCGGCAATAAACTTTCTTTCACTTAGTTCCTAATACCAATTAATAATAATCATAATAATTTATTAAATAGAATCAAAATAAAAGTGAAACATTTTTGATATCGTTAATAAATTTTGTAAGAATTCTTTAAAATGGAAAAATTCGATATCGCTGGATAAATTTTTGTTTCGTTTTGTTTTAAAATTGGTACGCAAAATGCAATTAAATTCGAACAATAATAAAATACGAAATTATAACACATTTTATTTACATTGACAATAATACTGAAATAATAATAATAATATTATTATTATTATTTTCTTTCGTGTAAATATTCTTAAGTACATATTTGAATAAATATATTTCACAAGCATCGCAATAATAATTAGTTCACACAATAATGATAATGCTTTGTAATATTTAATTGAGCATGGATAAAACAAGAAGGATAAAAAGATAAATTTTATTTTAATTTTTTTACGTCGTTTTAATTGTTTTTTTTTATTATTTTTCTATATTATTTTTTTTTTTTTTTTTAATTTTTTTAATTGTCGAATTGACGTATGTACAACATATGTCAATAACCGTGAAACGGAAGAGAAAGATTTGTTTTCTATGGTACTCGATAAAATATAGACCTTTTGTTTCGAACTACCATTGACGCACGTTAACTACGTTATATGATTCATTCGTGTGAAAGCAGTGAATTGCTTTTGAGACACGCTCCAGAAAGGATAAAGAGAGTCTTTCAGAAGGCAAATGTTTGTTTTTGCGAAAGCATCGTTCCATCCGTTGCAATCGTTTTCCAACTTCTATCTATTTTTGTAATAGGTACGTGTCTTTCTGAGTGCAGTTGCATGATCGAAGACACCGCAGAACAGCTGTTGTTTTCGTTTAACAACTTCTTCTAGATAGAATGTTTGTCTTAGTTAACGATAGAGCTTAACTTTGCTAGAATAACACAGAATAGATTTTCAAAATCAAATTATATAATATATTCATTCATTTACATTATTCTCATACTTAGCAAGTACAAGTGTTATTCTAAATCGTTCCAAGAAATAAAAAAAAAAATGATTATCAAATCACTATTAAGCATATGTTTAATATTTCAACCCCCAATAGGGTTGAAAAAGATGTTATAAACTTTGTGAAATGAAAACAATATCATTATTTCTTTCTAGCAAAGGATTTTGTTTAATGCACGTATACGCAAAAATTTGTTCACAAGAACAAGAGGAAATGGGAATTTTAATTCCCGTATTAAAATACACTATTTAAAAGTTACAGTATTAGGATATTTATTAATTAAATAAACTTACAACAACTGTAAATATATAAATAAATAAATATATACATTTATATTATAAATTTAAAAAATGTTCTTATTTATTATTAATATAAAATAATAAATAAAATTATTTTATAAATTATATAATAAATAATATATAATTATTTATTATATAATGTCGTATAAATTATTATATATATCGTAAATTATAAATTTAAAATTTAAATATATATATATAAATAACAGTATGGTACTATTATATGTACCTATATGCAGCGTCTTCGCGCACGCGACATAATATTTATAAAAAAAAGCCTTTAAAATAACAGATTGTAAAATAGAGTATATCAATAAAAATTTCCAAGTAGGAATAGTTGAAATTAAAGGAATAAAAATTAAAATTTGAACAATGTTGATATTAAACTTCCCTTTTTGAATCTAAATTGACGTGTTACTTCTCAAAATCAAAATTACTTAAAATATTGTAAATTTAGGGGGGCAATTTTTTTTCAAATAAAATCAATCAATAATTTTTATCGTAATTGTCAATTATTTCTTGATGCAATAAATAAATATAGATGATTAACATACAATATTATTATTTTTACAGTTTCGACGTCGAAAATGGAGCATCGACGTTGGACGGTGGAGCCGGTGGTGGTGGAGGGGCCTCCCCAAGTGCAGGGTTGGTTCTCCAAACGCTACCACAAAGAAGGGAGAGTTTCCTTTATCGGAGTGACAGCGATTTTGAGATGTCACCGAAGTCGATGTCTCGAAACAGTTCCATTGCCAGTGAAAGGTAAGAAAATTTTGTTTATTTTATTTTTTCGATTTCCATTTCCTACTTTTTTTTTTATAGATCTCGTTACAAAAAATTTCTATGGTAAAATCGAAGAGTCGGAGGTAAAAATTTCGTAAAAATATATCTCGATCAATTTTCATATAATTTTGTCGGATAATTCAAAAAATTGTTTAATATAATAATTTTCAATAAAACGTGATCTAATATTTATCAGTAATTTTTTATTGACATTGAACGAACCTCGTGCATCTTTCTCAAAGAAAGAAATCTACAATATCGTCTGATGCATTTTTCAATGATTTCAATGCAACGACAGGTATCGTTCATTGGTAAAGTAGGTTTCTGTAATTCGTGGAAAATAAATTCATGCTTGATATTGTAGGAAACTACATTCGAGAATTTGATGTTATCGAGGAACGGCATCGTTGATATGTTTATGATATTATGTTGTTTCTTTTAATAAAAATCGATAACGTTAATTTTTGTAGTAGATGTTTCGTATATAAAAATACGCACGCAGCTGCAATCGCTCACGCAAAAAGAATGTGTATATATAAATATATATATAATTTTTATATTTCGAAAGATGCTCGACGGCCGTTTCGAGCTTCAATACACGTAGGATTCATTTTATTTATTTTTATTTCTATTCGTCATATGAATCCAAGAGCTGTATGAAAACAGCCATAAATGTGTGTAGCTTAAAAAGTATATTGTAGCTTTGGTGACGGTGATGCTTTATGATATATTTTATATTCGTTTTCATCGATCATACGTTTTTGTCTATCATCTTTTTTTAAGCTTGCTTTTACGTACGATTTTTATAAATATTTTATGATACATACGTTTTGTTATGATTATAAATGAATAAATTAATACTTTAAATATTATTTACGTAAAAGCAAGCTTTTAAACATTAGTGATAGTTTTGATCTTATTTATAAGTTTTCGAGTTTATATGTTTCTTGTTTGTTCGTAAATTGTTTATTTTTCTTTATCGAATTATCAATCGTGTTTGTAAAAAAGAATTTTGTAATATGTTTTTTATTTTTCTTTTCTTTTGTGTTTTCAAAATTCCCTCACATTATAAATTATTCAAATATTCGGTGAGGGGTGTAAAAAAATATCATCTATGTGATCCTTGGGTTGCAGGTTCAAAGAGACAGAGCTTCCTGTCGAGCGAGCGTATGTACTCGATCCTATTATTTATTCTCCTATATTTCATTTGTTTTCAATAATATTTAGATAATACACTCACAAATCTGTGATTAACACCCCCCGCCACAGTAATCGGTCGTTTTATAAAAAGGAAACGTTTCTTTTTTTTTTTCTTTTCTTTGTAATTCTTTTTAACACTAAAAAAAAATAATCCACAGTCTCATTCTTTCTTATTTTCATACTAAAAAATGAAAGTTGCATGAGACTTTTTTAAAATGAAATATGATTTTTGCCAAAGTTCAACCGATTACCCTTCAACCTTTTTCATCCCAATCAATAATTTACTTTGAACCTTTCAACTTCGAGATTGACAGAATATACGGAAATTCATTTTAATTAAAAGCAATGAAAAAAAAAGTGAAGATACGGATGAACTATGGCAATAAGTTTTGTTTTTTTTCTCTCTTTTTCTGCTTTTTAACGCATCACTCTATTCACTATTACATATTTACATATATATATATATATATATAATATATTTTTCTTCTCTGTTTTTGAATTCTTAAACAACCTTGTACAGTAGCAAAATGCACACACGAACATTATATAAATAATCTTTTTTAACACTGCTACATTGCTTTTAAACACATAGACTACATATAAACCTTGTACATAGTTTAAGTACTATATTTATGATGCTTGCAATAGTATACTGAGCGATCGAATTGGCAAATAATGTGAAGTAGTATCGTTGATTGGAAATTATTAATTATTATTAAATATTTAGGTTCAAAATTATGGTGCTGTAGCAAGAATTTAATAAATAGATAGATCGTTACAAATAATTTTGTTATCAATGCGCAATATGAAGAATTTCGAACGCTTGGCTAATTATTGAAAAAATATATTCGAAGCTAATTTGTTCCTTTTTTTTACTTTTACGCGAGATTTTTGAGCTTTTTTCATCATTGAAAAATATCTCTTTTTATATTATTGCGTTTATTTGAATGTCACGCTTATATGTATTCGCGGAAAAGAGAAGAAAAAAAGAAAAGAAATGAGTGAAATTTATAGAAGGAAGAAGTATGCGTATATTTTTACAAGCATGTTGAACAAATAGTGGAACGTTTTCAAATAAATGCGAATTCTTATTTTCAGGATATTTACCGAACAGTACAGGTAAGTCCGGCTACTCATGTAATTTCGATGTCCAGCTTTTATTATATTAAAAAATAACGAGAAAAAATACACAAGGAGGAGAACATTCTTTTTGTTTTTTAATGTAAGGGTCACATCATTTTACATTCGAATATGAATTAAAAATGAAATGAAATGATTTATCTTTGAAACGAAACATCTAAGGATACGTGTTCATGGTTACCACGAATTCGTATTAAAAATACGAATATTATATATAAAATGTATAAAAAAAATCATTTAACAATTTACAATATTTTTTTAACTTTATACGGAAAGATTTGTATATATACATATATATATATACATATTTTATTTTATTATATATGTACATATAATATGTAAATACACACACTTTACAAAAAGATTAATTACAATATTATTTAAGTATTCATTTACTTTTAACACGAACAATTGTTTCAGTACAATCGATATCAATATCGATATCGAATCGATTTGTCATCATTGATTACTATTTCGTCTTAATTTTTTATCTCTCTTTCTGTATAACTTTCTTTTTCTATTGAAAGGAGACCGTATCGTTGTAGGAACGAAAGAACGAAAGTGCATAGCACGTAAATATTTTTATCTAAAGTGGTGCAAACAAGTAGTCGATGAAAGGTGGTGCATCTAGGGGTCCCCTGTTATATATAATACGTTTTATATACTTCTCCTCTCCCCATCTGTCGTCAAAAAGATTATCGACACGCTATGTATGGCAAATGAATCCAATGTTTGTTCGACGAAACATCGGCGTCGATAGGTTTTCAAATCTTTGGAGATAATAAAGTACAACAAAAAAATTACATATAGATAAAAATAAAAAGAGAATAAAAACAAATATTCCGTTACTTGACTTATTCGTCATATAAGTCACGATTCACAAACTCGTACTTTAATAACAAACTATCTACGTAAATAACGATTTACTCAATTAACGCGCAATCCTTTTAATTGTAACATTTAAGTGTCGACAATAGGATGTAACAACACACTTATTTACATATATACATATATATGTAATACGTTTGTTGATCGTCATTTTCAAACTATTTTCTTACTTTTTCATGTTAAATCACCACTTCTTCAAGTCCAGTTTTTTTAACATTGCATTTGTTTTAAGTAACGCATAGAATGAAAGTTTAGGAGAAAAAGTTGTTACATCAAATTCGAACCATATCAGTGATTCTCAACGTGGACCATTCATTTCATTGTACGAGTTTGAATATTTAAAAATCTAATTCGAGTAAATTATTCGACAATTCATCAATATTAATATTCGTCAATCAAATCGTAAATTCGAATTAAAAATGTAACTGTTACCTATATATATTTTTCAAATTTCAAATATAACATTAAAAATTATTTTTCAAAATCTAATATAATATTATATGCCATTAAGGAAAGGGGGTCATTTCAATTTTTGATGCATCAAAGTAGGACACGATTTAAAAAAGGTTGAGAGACACCCGTGTTAGATGAAACAAGTGTAGTATAGTGTAGTGATACGAGTCATTATATAGTCAGTCACATGACGAAGGACCGTCGAATAGGAGGACGCACATGTTACGTCAACTGACGTTAAATAATTGACAAGCTTACTTACACACGTTATCGCATTTTCTTTAGGATAGTAGAAGAATTTCTTAAATAACTAATGACAAGATATATGGACAAAAATAAAGAATAGCGTCGTTCATCGAAACAAACTAACTTCGTCTCGAATAACTGTAATTTCTACGAGCGTTACACGACACCGAGTTTACTGGCCTGTTGCTATTTTTGCAATCAAATACAAGCTTATGCATCAGCAAGAAACTGATACATATTTATAAAATGAAGACGGTCATATGACGTAAGTGACCTTAACTTGGCGAATAGCTTGTAAGTAGCTGATTTGGAATCGATCCATATTCCTAAAGTGCGATATGTCGTTTATTACTCATTCACTTTTTATTATTAATAATCTGAAAATAGTAATTAACTCCAAGACATTATGATGTTTATTTGTTGACCTATTTTAAATCTCAATTATTGCAACCTTTCCTTTCACGTTACATGTTTTGCAATAATAATTAAAAGATTAATCAATTTAACGGATTTCGTAAATTCAATTATTTAAACGAATAATCGCATGATTATTTTCAGTGTCTTACGTAAAACTTGCAATATTATGCGCAGCCTGTTCTACGTGACGATCGTATGAACGATCGAGAATATGAAAAGCTGTTAAATCATTAGGAGTCATTAACGTGACCAGGATGACCTAATCAAGCAAACTCTTCTGTCGTAGAACGTCGTTTAAGTTGACCTTTTATTATTTAATTTCGTTCTCCTAAAAGATGTATAAGTGTATGTTGTTTTTAATGAACAATGCTTAGAAAGTTTTATTAGAAAATATAAGTATATATAGTATATATATATATATATATATATACTATTCAGAGATTAGAACTTGACCTATGACATAAATGCAGGTAATTAATTGAAATTATATCTTATTTTTCCTTCATGTTATTTGATATGACACTTTATTTTCCTTATTGGCAGAAAGGATCATAATATCTTTTAATTCGATGCATAAGATAAAAGTTCTACTTCTCGATGCATTATAATTGAAATATTATAATTTAAATCGTATCTCAATTCTTTTATATTTGGTTTAATAACTCCTAATTTCTGCATTAAACTTGTATAACGTATGTAACTATATAAAATCAAAGTTGTTCGATTAAAATTCTAGTTTCTTTTTAGGAGTACGATGCAAATGACCCTGATATTTGTCTAATCGATGTAACTATATATGCGTTGATCGTGTTTACGTCGGAAACTTGCTAACTCAACTCGTGCTACCAATTTCCTTTTTATTCCAATTATCTATCATTCTTGTTATACCAGTTTTAATATAAACGTTCTGTGACAATGTCACAACCACGATATTATTGAAACGATACACGATATTTTACACGATATTGTAGTATTACAATTTTATAATAAAAAAATATTTGTTTACATATATTTGTATTGTTAATTTGAAATCTATTATCAAATAATAGAATAATATTTGTTAGATGAAAAATTTTGCATATTTTTTTGGCTTTTAAAATAATGTAAACGTGATTGGGGAAAAAATTAAAAAAAATCATATTTTATTTGTTATTTAAAATGATTTTTTACTCTTAGTTCGTGAAAATCGGTTATAAAACGAAAACTTAAAAGATAAGAGTTTGACGAGTTTCGAGAGAGAGAGAACGTTAACGGCAATGGAAAAAAAAGCCGAATCGATTAGAATAATTCATTTCCATAATTTCATTTCTTACCTTACGACGAAACTGTAAGAAATTTCGAAGGTTTTGTGCTCGTTGAAAAAGTTCGTAAAATTCATAGAATATTTTTACCCATATAAACTTCTCGAGATACGAATAATAGTATTTTTTCTTTTTTTTTTTTCTTTTTTTATTCTTGCAAAATTTGAAGAGATGCGAATAATATGATTTTCTTATAACTTATTGGTTTTTTTTTCTTTTTTGGTATAATCAAAAGAAAAGAGAAAATACGAGTGAATATCAGAAAATGAACGTGGGCCCTCTTTGATACGTTCGATTTTTAACATTTTTGACAAGGTTAATGCATTTCATCCGTGTTAAGTCAGTCCTCATGAATTTTTTCCATTGAAAAAAATTAAAGTCAGTTTGGTAGATGACTCGTGAAAGCGATTGATTCGAAGAAGAAAATGCCAAACGATCTGAACAAGCGCGTCACGATGTTTCTTTCATGAACTATAACACATAAGATTCTTAACGATTTTTCTATGAAACTTCGTTGATCCGTGATTAAAAAAAAAAAAAAAAGAAAAGAAAGAAAAAATTAAAATAGAAACTAGAAAGAAAACTCGTCGGATAAGAAAGAAAGAAAGAAAGAATAATCTGAAAAAAATAAGTTTTCCACTTCGTCGCTTATCGACATTTAAAAACTACAAATATCTAAAAAGTAAGAAGAAAATAGTAAAATAAAAAAAAAAGTAAAGAAAAGCAAAGTTAGTTTTTCCCAATATTCTTTCGAATTTATTCACATATACAATACCTATCGTCATTGAGAAGATGATGCAAACGCGTTCCCATTACATTTCTGTTTCACTAAATTCGCTAGTTGCATCGATGAACTTTGCTTGGGATCGTGTGACAATGCATAAGCATCCGTGTGTATATATGTATATATGTGTCATGTGTCGCGAATAAACGTGTTTGATCGGTCATGCGTAGGAAATGAATAATTTCGTTCACTCAAAGCTGGAACGTAGCCGATTTTCTGATGCGTTAGTGGGTGTCTCTCGCTTTTCTTATTTCCTTTCAATGACGATAAATAGAAAGAAATATATAC
This sequence comes from Polistes dominula, assembly GCF_001465965.1. The sequence continues at coordinate 3,210,957 of NW_015148977.1, forward strand.
ATATATATACATGTATATATGTATATGTATATGTATATATAAGAAGAGAAGGGGACAATTACCGATGATCGTGCGAAAAGGATAGCGAGTGTGTAAGAGTAAAATTAAGAGAGAGAGAGAGAGAGAGAGAGTGAGAGAGTGAGAGAGATAGATAGAGGGAAAAAGAAAGAAAGAGAGAAGAGATAATGCACGGGTTACGACGCGCATGCTTCCCGCGCAAATCGTGAACCCACGTAGTACTTCCCCCTTCTCTTTATCGTCCCTACCCCCACGAGAAATCTCTGCGAAACCAGAACACCCCGGCCAGTATTCGACATCGCGGCAAACACGAGGTGTTTGACAACGTTCTTCGTCTCGTACACGTACGTTTTATCGCGTCACATTCTATATATCCTATCTTTCTCATTTGTTATTATTTCACTTTGTATTTCATTCCACTCGTCATTTCCTTAACCCTTAAGATAGTATAGAACACGTTCGTCGATCAATCTTTTCCACACCTTTCATTGTAACTCATACATTCGTACTTTACATAACGGATACTCATATATACACGCGTATAAACTTTTCCTTTCTCTTTTTCAATCTTTTCTTTCTCCTATTCGATCACAGCCGGTCGATGAACTTAGGCTTATCGCGCTTTGATCGACAATCGGTTTGTATCATTCTCTTCGTATTAGGTATACATGTCCTATTTGTAAATATATAACTGAAAATTGGTCTATTGTTCGAAACATTTGAAAGAGAATAAGGTTCGTTAATGAAGCTTTTCAAAACGTCCTCGTTTATACATCCTGCGTGTCTGAGTGTGTATATGTATATATTATAGTGTGTATGTGTGTACAAGAAAGAGAGAAAGAGAGAGAGAGAGAGAGAGAGAGAGAGAGAAAAGAGAACCAATCAACGTATAGATGTTTCATATTATTTATTATTACTCGCTTATTATTATTCGTTCGATTCGATAAGATTTTATCCTGACTCTTGAGGGCTTTCGTGACTCATGATAACTATTATCATTCTCCTGGTTTGTCCGATATTGATCATGATTTTATTAAATACGTTGTAAACTCAGAGACACTGTTATTTTTGTATAAATTTGTAAATGTATATTCACGTTAATCAACTCATAATATACGTAGTGACGAGATTTCTTGCAAACACTAATATTCGAAGTTTTGTTCAAAGCATAGAACATTGAGTAACTTTTGTCAGTTTACATTAGGTCGAGTTCATCTGACAGTTTCCATCGATAGTAAGAGCAGTCAAACCACGCAGTTTAAACCACACTTTAGATATACAGACAGGCTAAGCACTATAGCAAATGAGGAACGTGATATACAATATCTTTTGTCCAAGAGAAATGAGCAAAATCGATAAGGAATTTGATTATAAACAAAGCAAAATTGTTCACTTCAATTGGTTTTAATCGGATTAAATAGTTTAATATTGAGTTTAATAATAAAGTAAGTGTCTCTCGCGTCCTTTCGATAATAACAATTATGTTTTTCTACTATGTTTATTAATTTTCATTTAACAAAGTTATAATAGTTTGTATTTAACGGTATACGTGTGTCTATTTGTTCAATATATTTATTACTTGATTTTTTTTATTTTATTTCTCATTTAAAATTACGTCAGGTTTTTTCTTTGTCATTCAACAATTTGAAGGGTTAATTCTCCTTTAGGGAAAATGTTTAGATAGGAGGCTAAAGTTTTATCGACGAGGGAGGACAGGAAAGAGAAAATTCGATAACAGAAATGTTTCGTTACGAAGGGTGTCGTACTAGTTTTCGTTTTTTATCTTCTTCCTAACAAAAGTCTGTTCCAGTAAGCATATTCTTTTTTCAAATCGATTCACTAAAATGGCTTTATGTGTATATAACAAAAATGCGTAGCAAAACTTTTGGAATAAATTTTTCATATTTATGGTTAGAGACAAAAAATATATATTATATCAATAGGAATTTGAAAATGTATCATTCTCGAGTTATAAGATTTTTAAATATGATAATCATGTATTCTAAATGTATATGTGCTGGTTGGAATTATAATAATATTTCTTTAGATGAAATATTAACAATAGTATTATTCTACTTGTATACAAAATTCATCCAGCATCTCATTTATTTTTCAACAAGTTTTTTCTTATTCTTGCTAACACGTTAATCCATTTTCATAGTTTTAAAGATATTCATTATAGCGGAAGAAAAAATTCTACGCGGTCACGGTTATATATTTGAATATAATATACAACTTTGAATTTAATTTCAAAAATAAAATAACTACCATTAAAGTACATTAATTTTTAGATAAAATTGTGCAGTTGTATAATTCTGGAATGAAGAATTTTCAGATTTTATTAGCATGACCAAATATTATTTTCTGAGAAAAAAAAATTAATTCTTCAAATTACGTTGCATATTTCTGTTTTACCCTGTTTAAATATATATATATATATTTCCATGAAATTTCGTTCTTATTATGTAATATTACTGTATTATCGTTTTATTACAATAATATACAAAAAAAAAAAAAAATGCAAAATAGCAAAAGCTATTGCTCGCGAAAGTTAAAGTAATTGGAAAAATGATATTCGGTATTTGTAATATAAAAATAATCGAAATTTCATTATAAAAATAGAGGAATCAATTCTATTTTGTATAATTTTAAATACCTCTTTGATATTTTTATATAAGATTCATTTAGAAAGGAATTCTTAAAGATACTACTTCTTTATATCAAAATAAGTTTTCTATGTTATTTCACGATATTTTTTTTTCTTTATATACAAATATTTCTTTTGACTTTTATCGAGATCCCCTTTCACAGGTACGACTTCCTTACCGATGAATCCGTTACATCACGAAGATTAATTCTCAATCGGATTTCTTTATATTGATGACGTTAGCGATATGTTCAATGACGTTGTTGTAAATAAGAAATCCTGTTTCCTTTCCTATTAAAAATATTTCGTCAGACGAAAGAATCAATGATACTTCGCTAAAATTTCATTCTTATGAATGATTTAATTAATAAATTAACGATGATTGGAGATATAGCATCGCTAAATTGGTTTTACGAAAAAAAAAATCAAATTTTTTTTATTTGAAGACTTACAAATTGAAAACGTTCATACTAATTCGTAGTTGAGCTATACATAGTAACGGTTTACATAACAAGAAGCACAGTTTCGAATTATACTTCAAAGTTGTACAGGGAGATACGTAGGAGAGGGGGAAAGCTTGAGAAAAAAAAATAAGAGAAAAAAAGATAGAAAAAAGATGATTGTATTTTTAGTTTTATTTTTTCTTCGATCGTGGACGAATTATTGGACAGTGTAATTTAAATTATTGATAAATGGGAATGTGATTTATTTGAATTTTTTTGTTGATAATATTCTTAATGATTTTATCGGTTTCGTTTGTTATTCGTTATTATTATAAATAGTTAAAACATTGTGAAGAGTCGAGGATAAAACTTGAGAGACAAAGATTTCTTCACGAACGTCATGGGATGAAATTCTTCAAGAGTTACGTCATCTCTTCTAACGTGGCAAACCCTAGACACAACCATAAATGGTCGATCGAATATCCAGTTTTGCTTTCTAATGCATTTCTTATCGTACTACGTACAAATTCTTTCTCTCTGTCTTCCTTCTTCCTTTTTATTTTGTTTTCTAAATTCTTTTTGTCATCTTTCGTATTAAATACTTTTTTTTTACATCACATAACAAATTTTCGTTTTTTCCACGACGTTAGAAAAATTAAAATTTAACTTATCTCTCCTTTTATTATTAATTATTCGACAAAATCGTAAAAATATAAAATCGTGTTTACTAATAAAAAGAAATTATTTTCGTATCGCGTTCACATACTACGTTGACAGTTAAAAAATAATAAAAATAATTTCATCTATTTCATGGTATTATTCTATTCGTCTATTTGTACTATGTGAAAAAATAATATATATCCATTGAGTGTCATACATTTTTCTGTATATGTGTATACGCGTCTGTCGACGATGTTACACGCGGTTTTATCAACGCAGTATCGATTGTATAATACATATACATATATATATATATATATATATATATATATATATATATATATATATA
>NW_015148977.1:3215088-3265088 GCF_001465965.1 Polistes dominula
ATATATATTTTACAATTTGTTAAAAAGAGAGAAAAAAGGACGATAATAACGAGATCACGTTATCAATCACTCGTTATATGAGTATATAGGTATATTCGCGTCGATAAAGAATATATATGCTCTATCTTCCTTGATCGCTTATTTTACTTGAGGAACTAATTAATAAGCGACAAAATGAAAGAAAGATAGAGATATAAGAGGATAATTTATCATGAATATAATCGTTTTTACCTATATTGCATTTCTAAGCATTTTACTTTCTTTTTTTTTTATATATATTATATAGTTAAAAAAAGAACTGTGCTGCTATTTGTTTCGTCAAGGACGTCATAAAAATAGTACACTCGTAATACTTCAGTTCAAAGTACGGAAGAAACGAAATATTTCATTTCTTTTATTTTTTTCTCCATTTACACGTCGACCTTTATCCCATTTGAACTCGATTCCTCCATGCACGGTAATTTGGTACAGTAAAAATATTTCTATTATTTTTATTATATATAATCATTCGAACACGTAAAAAATCTCAAAATGTTATCACAAAAATTTTCTTTCTCTTTGTTAAATCATGTTCGTCATTTAAAACAACGTTAAAGAACGAATATGTGTCTTTTGAAGATTTTTCATTCTGCACGTGACAGATGATTAGAGCAAAAAATAAATACCACTATGTATATTCTATATATGTTATATGTATTTATTTTCCAATTAATATTTATATCAGAAAATATTGTGTTGTTTTAATTTCACGGAAGATTGCACTTTTTTTTCGTTTATATGTCATAGTTTTCTAAGCTATGATCAGTAAATGGTACATCACGTGTTATTTTCGATGATACAATTTTTATGCAAAATATTTCAATAAATATTAAGAAAAATGTATTTTAATATTCAAACAAATTTTATATTTATATATTTTTAGATTTTTATTTATTTTATAAAAAATTGAAGAAGTTTAAAAATCCCTGGTAACCTGTTGAAAAAGCTTTAATCGCTCTCTCTCTCTCTCTCTCTCTCTTTCTTTCTCTATTTTCCTCTTTTTCTTTCTCTTTCTTTTTTAACCTTTTGCATAGAGTAGAAAGCTTTAGAAAAGAGATTTACCGTTGAGTCTCAACTCGATCGAATAATTTCGCGCAATATATCGGTGGTTATAAAGCTGGGTCAAAGGTAGTAAGAGAAAAATCTGGTAATACCTATGTGAATGAACATTCGTTCGATATAACCACCCTGACACGACATTTTCGCTTCAAAATGAAAACTCTTTTGCTTCGCTTCAAAATTCAACGGTTTATTTATAATATTGAAAAAATAAAAAAATAAAATAAAAAGAAAAATTCGTTAAAGTTAGTCAAATTGAAAAAACGAGATTTGATTGACGTTATTATACACACGAGAGTATTACTTTTTTATCGATTTTTCGAAATTTTCAACGATAACAATTTTACAAATTTTTCTCTTCTCTCTCTCTCTTTCTCTCTCTCTCTTTCTCTCTCTCTCTTACACTGACTCTTTTTCTTTTTGCATCCTCATTCACATCTTCGAATTTATGGAAAAAGTCACGTACGGTACTTACGTTAGATGTGAACTCTTGGAATGAAAAAATTTCAAAAAGAATGGTCGTTTTAACATTAACCTTTTCTTTATCATTTTCGTTTTATTTTTCTTTTCATCTTTCTACGAACAACGTGATTTAGATCCAATACCGAGTCGGGGTAGACGATATAACGAGTCCAATATACTCGAACATTTTTAAATTTATCGCAAAAGATAACTCATTGCGTTTAGACTATCTTCCTGTCACGTAGAACGCATTCAACCCTGTCAATTACTGTTTTATTCGAGATAGTTCGATAAACGGATAAATAAATCGATCTAAATTTACGAAAGATTTATATTTTCAATAAAATGATATATATACTTTATTTTCTCTCTCTGTGTTTCTATTATCTATTACCTATTGACAATTTTTTTTATGAGAATTTCTTTTTATTTATTATCTTTGTATTCATTTTCTCCCTTCTTACCTTGTAAAAACAAAAATCATTACACGACATTCGGTAATCAAAAAACGAGTTGTTCGAACGACACCAAATTTCACCAATTATTATTAACAATCGCATTCCTTTTGTCAAAAGAACGACCTTCGCGATCAGAAGTAGGTAGTAGTTCCCTACTTGAAAGCTTTATTTCGAAACTCGATGAACGGCTCGTTTAATGTTTTTATCACAAAGCATTAAATGAAGCAGCAAAGCTCTTTCTTTACCACGTAATCCTATTGGTCATACAAGGGGATGTCTTTATTGGAAAACCGTAACAATTAAATAAAAAGCTTCATATATTTTTTATACTCATTTATCTTAATACTTATATATTATATATATAATTTAAATCTTATATATATATATATATATATATATATAAATTGTATATAGCAGAAAATTATAGCTTATTCCTTTCATTAATATCAAATTATAAAATTACGTTTCACGTTAAGCTCTTCTAATACATCCATTTTTTGAATGAAAACGTGATAGGAAAACTCGATGTCCATTTTAAACCTTTTGTCCCATTGAAATTAATTTTTGTATGGATCGTAAAAGCAAATTGCGATATCAGATTCTTTTTGGTTCTCGCCTCCAGTCTTTCCATTTGTCTTTCTATATCTCTTTCTTTATCCATTCATTTGTCTCTGTCTCATCTACGTGTCTCGTACAACCCGGAAACCAGCACTTCAATTGTGTATCATTGTCATTGCGTTTAAGTTTCAAGATAAAGAGAATGTCGAGCCAACCGAGCAGTATCCCCGGTACCAACCTAATTAGTTTCATTTGGATAAGTTGCTACTTGTCCCAGTTTAAGTTAGAGAGTGACTGAGATCACGAGAAAATTACTCTACGTCGTTTCCTCTACTCATGACGTATTTTCAATGCCGATTCATCTTACGACATATTCTCAACTTATTACACGATATATAGAAATAAGATAAATATACAGAATTTTCACATAGCAATCATATAAATCGATTGCATTATACGTACTCAAGATCTGACTAAAATAACGCAACATAATTTTCTTATACTTAGAAACAAGAAACATAGATTACATCAACGTGGATTTGGTTTTTCAATTATGAGACTTTTAAGAATGATTTTATCGTTAATATACTTTAATTATTTTCATTTGTTAGAATAAACGATATTATATTTCCTCGTATAAAATATTCCAAATATGTTTGTACTTCAGTTTATCTGTTTATCAAATTTGGAAAATACTTCAAAAGTTTCTGACGCAATATACTTAATTATAGTTGTTAGTACGTAATCAATTCGTTTGATGATGTTAAAGATATTTAATATGACTAAAAGTTTACAGCAAAGATGACTACATATTTGAATGTAATATAATTATTCCATCTTATACGTCAGATTGAATTCCAGCAAATGAAATAAACGTAATTTGTGTACGTTGAGATAATATTTGAAAATTGTATAATTTAATAATAAAATATACATCTGGAGTCTATATTGATGTAAACCATTTTTCTTTTTTGACAATGAGTAAGACAGTGTCATTTAACACTAGATTAACGGATGTTTTGTTCCATATTTTTTAATGGCTTACAAACATTGTTTAAATGAATAATTGAATAGAAGGTAGGAATTAATATTTAAATATATTTCATTATGTAACTAAAAAACAAGATATATTTTTTTTAAATAACACATTTAAGTTTTATACATTGTATATATGTATCAAAAAATTTTGAAGTGAATCAAATTGGCTCATTTCGTAAATCTAGTGTTAAAATTTTTAAAAAATTACTTTGTTATACTTTAAATATGCATATAAGATATAACAAAATAAAAATATAAAAATTCAATCGGTACGAATGTATGTATTACAATTATTCGTTCAGTAGTTTAACAGTTGATGTTTTTCATCGTGAAGGTATCTAATCCTTTCGTAGTTATTTTTTTTACCACCCACGTTATTTTGTAATAGTTGCTATCTATCGTGATTGCGATCTTCATGTCAAACGATTACACACACATACACACACATGACAACGAAACGAGCGTTCGCTTCATTCGTTTCGATTCAAAAGACAAGCTCGTATTATCCAATAGGGTAACCTTGTACGTAAACCGCATCGTTACGTTGCACAGTGTAACCACGTCTGTGTATTTCCCTGCCTGACAGAAATGCAAATTTACGAATTCAAATCTAATGGCGAACGTGAATTCGATCATAGTCATTATAAAAACATGTATTCCCTTTCATCCCTTTTATCCTCTTTTCTTGTTTTTTTTTTTTTTTTTTTTTTTTCAAAGAAACGAATTTTCAGTGTTTTACTAAAAGTGAAAACGAGAAGAGGAATTATCATTTGTGATCATCGTTCAACATATAAAACTAAAAACAATATATTGTTAAACTTGGCACGCGTAATAAAACACACATATACGCATATATAGAATGAGAAAATAAGGAAAAAAAAGTGAAAGAAGGTAGCTCTTGAATGAGGAAAGTGCTGATCGATAAGGAAAAACCTTGACCTACAATTTGTATCGATTATTATACGCTCTTCTCCCTTTTTCTCCCCTGGTAAAAGAAATTAAAGAAAAATCAATGGGATGATTATCGGAAAAAAAAGTTATAATAATAATAATAATAATAATAATAATTAAAAACAAAAAATAACAACGCGAAAGCAATCATTATCGAATAGAAAGGGATTAATATCGTGGAAAAAAAAATGATAAGGGAGAGGAATAATAAACGGGAGATGTTGGTCGTTGATCATTGGTGATGGGAAATTTGGAACAAGAGGAAAATTTTATTCCAACCAAGAAGAAGAAGAAGAGAAAGAGGAAAAAGTGGACGAGGAGGAGGAGAAGTGAGGGTAAAGGAAGGAAAGAAGTTAAAAAAGTTTCGGCCTAAAGATGTCCGGTTCAAGTGGTGGCATGATTGACTTCCCGAGTACTACGGGAGGTTTGAAAAGATGTGGGGGTGGTATGAGTTCACCATCTTTGGGGGCGGGTATTGCAGTTGGGGGGGTAGCTGGCGGTGGTCTCCCAAGGACCTTGTCAACCTCGGCTCTTAGAGTTCGACCTCAAAGGAGGGCAGTATTCTGGGAACAATGTTTCGAGACACCTTCCAAAAGGGATTTGTAAGTTATTCAAATCAAACATCAAATATATAATACAATACATAATAATATATTGTTTTTTTTTTGTTAAATATATCTTGTCCCTTTTTATGGAAAACACAGAAAAGACAAATCACAGGACTACCTTTCTTAATAAAATTATTTTGTGTTTTTGGTTGCGTTTGGTAAAGGGTGTTAAACTTAAATAAAATAAATAATGTTATTTAACATATCAATTGGTATATGTAAATTTATTTAACTTATTTTAATCGTCTTATCTTAAATCGAGCTGGATTCATTTCAAATATCGCAAATTTCAATAATTATAGCAATAGTTTTATTTATCATTGTACGTGTTATTGACTGCTATATAATATAATATATATTATCATTTACAAAAAATATTTGAATTGCGTAGTTTTATATTATTTATAATAAAATTTATTAAAAGTTCAATCTATGTAATTTAAATCACTGTATAATTAGGTCTATTCAATTTCAAGGTTTATACGAAAACTGTTTTCTCAATTCAATGAAATCTTTTTAATAGAGTTTCAGAGAACTAGTATCTCGTGGCACTATTTCAAAAACAAAACGTTTCAAACAAATCTTTTGCCAAATCATAGTCACATACTTAATCGTCTGTTAATGTTCATTAATGTTTGTTAGTGTTCGTTAATGTTTTGTCGTCGAACAAATCATTCAATGCAATTTCTTGCAATACGAATATGACATGGACAAATTTATGAAATAAATCATTCTTTCTATCTATCTATTTATCTATCTATCTATCTTTCTATCTATCTATTGGTTTCTTTCTCTCTGTGGGTTGTCCTTTTTGGAGAATAGCCAGATGTTCATTTCGTGCTTTTCGCTTACGAAACGAATTATGTTGGCGTTCCCTTCTTTATGAGCCCTAGCATGTTAAGAGAATCGTTCAATATATATATCTATACATATACATGCTGCTTGAATCTCGAACAGGAATAAACAAGATCGTTGGGCATTAGATCAACTATGAATGGAGACTAATGAAAGTAGAGTTTTACGAAAGGATAGATAATATATAGGCAGGTATTAGTAACTATATATATATATACATATATTGAGTGCGAATATATACGAATATGGTTTGTTGAAAAGAATGAAGAAAAATTGAACCATTAAAAAGTGCATATGTATATCGAGAATTATAAGCTAGGTTATAATGAAATTTTGTAGTTTTAACCGTTTGTTCTCAAACGATGTTACAAAATATTGTTTCCTAAATTTCAAGATAGATTATTATCTTTTGCGTGATAATTTACTTATCACGCATATTTTCAACTTGTCCGTTCGTATTGTTTTTTTTTTATCATACTTATCAAAAGATTTATTCGCTAGTGTTACCTATTCTACGATTGTATAATAATGAAATTGGATAGGATAATCGATTTATTTCATTGTTAATTTGATATCGGTATGACATATTCCAGTCTCGTGGGTCATTCGTGCCAAGATTTGTCTTTGGTCTCTTGAAAAATAAAAAAATTATTATATAAATATATTCTTTCTATTGGTCACATCATGAATTATATTGTAGAATGTATATATGTAAAGTTATGAATACACGATCGAAAGATTCTTCGTTTGTTTTATCGACTATCGAGACGGTAATATTATAATTTTTATACGGAATTTATTTTTGTCACATACGTGGCAAAATAAAATTCAAAAAAAAAGAAAAACGATATAACTGGTCGTTTTATGAAAGATTCATCCTAACCCAACGACCAAAGTGTCGAACTTTTTTTCGAAAGTATACAATTTTGTTATATGTATATAACGTGAGAATTTAAAAAGAGCATAAAAGAAATCGAATTCGTACGTGGTTGAAATATCGATACCTTTTTTTTCTTTATATTTCTTTTTGAAATATAGAACTGAATATTCACGGTGTCGTTACGTAATCCTTTTTTTTCTCTATTTTTATCTCATCAGAATAAATAAAACTCTTCTTTCTGTTATTTACAATTTTTCGTTCGTTTTCTTTGTGATCATTAAAAGTAAGATATCCGATCAGATATATATTATGTAGAACCATTTCTTATCATTATTCGTCTTTTTGCGTCGTTTCAAGTTTCCTATTGTTCGTTCAATAAAGAAAATTGTTTACTAAGAGAAAATATTCTGATCTTGTTTCATATTTTTTTTATTTTTCAATCAATTAATTCGTTTGTTTGTAATAATAATCGACAGTTAGAAAATAAAATCGATTTGATTTGAATTCGATGAAATATTTGATGGATTATTATAATCGAACGAATTAAATTGATAAAATTGTTTATTCTTCTTGAAGATGCACAGCAATTTAATAATATGAAGTAATTATGAAAATCGTTAAAATTCCTAATATGATTCATACCCGTGAGTAATTTAAACTAAACGTCAAGTCAAGTGAAATATCGTTCAAATCGTTTAACGTCACTCAAGCTTGTTTAGTTCGTTTTCATTTTTTGTATTTTATTTATATTCTTTTACGGTATCAATTCATACAAGTTATTAAATTTAAAAATTTTAATAAAAAATCCGAAAAAAATTTCGAAATATATTTTTATTAAATTAACAATATAATGTGATATATTACATATTTATTTTTAGGACACTATTTAACATTTATATACAAATACAATATATTTCAAAAATTGTTTGTATTAATAAAAAACAAAATAAAAGAAAAAATAAATATTACTTTAGCAATAGTGTTTTAAAAATATAAATCTACGAGTGGTTGCAAAATACACAACACAAGTCGCTCACACAATGTTGATATACAGTGGGTGTAAAAAGTATTCGTACACCGATCAATTTGAAATAAAATGTTGTGAAATTGTAGTTTATTAACTAATTTTTTATAAACATTGAATTTGTATATATTCTTGAAATTTCAACAATAGATATAATGAAATAAAAAATAATTTCTTTGAATAAATTAGTTCGATAAAGCAATTTTAGTCATAGTTTTTATTATTATTGTATACCATATAAAATAATAATTTACAAAAAAAAAAGAAAAAAAAAATTCTTAATTATTTTGGACTCGTGTAGAAAGGTAAAAGATGAAAAGACAGAATAAAGAAAAGATTGATAGATGAACTTGTAGAAAAGGTTGGATTCTATGTACTAGAAACATATACATTTTGTTCAATCTTGGCCTTTAGTTGACGAGGTGACCCAGTTGGGAATGTTAATACTCTCTTTCTCACTCTCTCCCTCTTTCATTTTCTTTTTCTTTCATATAGATGCATACTTGCAACTGTATATACCTCTCCCCTTCTCTCTTTCTCCCTACTTCTCTTTTCCGTAGGAGTTAGAGGTGTGTCATATTGATCGAGGAAATTAACTATTACGACAACCACTTGCTACCGGGTCGAATATGAAAGAAAAAGTATTCAGCGTGAAGTCACATGGTTGAAGTACACGCTAGAAGAAGAAGGGCGTCAGATAGGAAAATAGTTCAAGATTTTACTCGATTAAAGGGAAATAGAAAATTTATCGTTATCCGAACGACTTTTCTCGTTTATTAGATATATTTTCTTTAAGATATTTAGTTTGTCAAAATCTTTATATTTATACATTTAAAATCTTCGTAAACGTGTACATGAAAATTTAAGTAAGACAAGTTCGTACAATTTAATATATTAATTATTTATATCACGTAATTTAATTATAAGCAATGTTATTATTTATCTTTTTCTATCCTTCTTCTGATTCTTTTTTCTTTATTTTATCTTTAATAATAATTGAAGTGAATAATACTCGAGGAAGTATAATAGTTACTTTAACGACTTTACACAGTAAGATAAATATTGACGCGAGTTTGAGTTTCTAGGATTATGGAAGTCTATGTTTTTGAAAGATCCTCGTTAAGATTCATCAAGAAACGATGTAGAAACATTAAACATAGATAACATATGATTATTTTTGTCGCAATTATTATTAATATTGATTCTCATATATATATGTTTAGCATCAATATATATGTTATATATATGTTTAGCATCAAACCTTTACGTCCCACGTTACTACGCTTTTGTTTCTACGAAATGAGAAATCTACCAATTATGAACGTCAAACTAAATAACAGGGAGAAGATACACCACGTTCCCTGATAATTCCAAACTTATAGCCAATTAGCGAGAACAGACTAATTAATTAATCAACGAATTATGGATGTTATGGCAGGTTCAATATTGAAATCTGATTTACATACTATAGAAAATGATATGACGGTTGATAATAATACGCATACTTGTTTCATCTTTTTTATTTTTTTCTTATTTCTCTCTCTTCCATAACCTTTGACTTTTCAAGAATTTTTCCCGTGATCTGAATAGACAAATATGTAGGTTAAAATTATAGCACATGATTGCACAAGGAATATTTACTTTAATTAAATAAATTAATTTTTATTTATAAAACAAACTATAGAATACTATGGAAATGTTTCTATTTTTAACATTTATATAATAAGTAAAGATTCACTACGTAATATCTCGGTATTGCAATCGCGTATTATACAATTTGTAATTATTTCTTATTTTTTTTTTCCTCATATCTTATTTACCTTGCGTAAAATATAAGATTTGAGAAACGGATAAATAGATGTAATAATATATTTCATTTTCCGTTTTTCTTTTGTGTGCATAAATAATCAATAACACTTGAATACAATATTCTTAGAACAAACAACTTACGTTGTTTTTGCACATGGTCATAGTATTTAATCGAATAACAACTTGTCAGCATTGTAATATCGCGTTAAACTTTCTCGAGGTCATAGTTTCGTTTTTTAAGAATATCTGATTGCATTTGTAAAAATTTCAAAATGCATTAATGTAAATATTCTTTTTGTTTTTCTTTCTATTTTTTTTTTTTTTTTTTTTTTTAGGAAACGTGCTTTTTCTTGAATTTCGCTGTTTGAATAATTTTTCGAATAAGTTTTCGAGATAATGCATTTCCTCGGAATGGAGAAAAATTTATCTGTATAACTGTAGAAAAAAATAGGCAAAGAAAAAGAAAAGTATAAGAAAGCAGAGAGATGTTAAAAACGAAAAATCAAAAAAAGATACGCGGCAGAAAAAGGAAACGAAAATTCGAGAAGAAGTAAAATAAAATTTTATTTCCATCCCGAAAATAGTATAGTAAAATTATATCCATTCCCATCTCGCCATTTTGCGATTCATTCCCACGCAAATAACGGAAAAGTCATGCTGCGGATTGCAAGTAGTAAACGAAGAATGACGACGAAGAAGACGAGAACGACGATGAGAAACTCGACTTGTTTAGAATAATAACGTGATCCATCCGGTTCTGGTCCCTTTAAGGCATCAATTTGGTATGCTGATGTTTAATTTAACTTGAAACTTCTGCGTTTCATTTTGATAAAACGTAAATTTTCTTTACCACTCTTAATACGTTCAATTTATGAATGAAATTTGTATTTTACACTAATGTAACACATAAGCCACACGCGTTTATCTTTAACGATTTTAATTTATAATCTTTGAAAGACGTTTATTTTAATAATCGTACGAACAAAATAAATTAGTGGATACGTAAATACGTGTTTCTTCTCACTTCTAACGATAATAATTATATACACTTTGATTCGATCATTTGATTCAATCCAAATAGATATTTGGAATTTTACAAATCCGTGACATTTACATTTTCGTAGAAATGATAAAAGTCGGGAGAAAAATAAAATGAAAGAACGTTCATTAGATAATTAAAATTTTTCGCTTGTAATAAAAAGTCTGTAAAACAATTAGACGCGTTGGATGTTTCTCCAATGATTGTTACTGGAATAAAAGCAATTGGGGATGATGATCAAAGTGTGATTTAAGAAGTTAAAAAAAAAGATAGGTGATAAAGAAGATGCTTAAACTTGAATCTAAAAGAACATAAAGGATTACAATCTTCTTTGTCGTATCGATGACATTGCAAATATCACACTTTGAAGTATGTAATTCAACTCGAAATGCAGTAAATGTTAAAGAAAAAAGGCATTATGACGTTAGTGTATTGAATTACTCTGAAACATTTCAAGAATTTTACTTTTATGCGTTTCCGCGGGAATACTTTCGAGTTATATCGTCAGAAAGAGAAACGTGCATTCATCATAATTGTTCATCCTTTTGTCCATAGATGTCGACACTCCTTCGTTTAATCTCTTTCTCGCTTGAGTATATATACGTATGTTATATATATATGTTGTATATAAATACTACATACTTGCACAGAGCACAACGATACGATTTTTTTTTAATTTTTAAATGTATTTATATTAAAAATGTAAAATGATGTGACACAATTTGACAGATCGTTCATTCGTTATTGCAATAAATAATATTTTAATAAAAACGAACGACATCACGCAAAATTATTTCCTCCTTGTCGCGATTTGTAAAGATATATATGGATATATGAATTAAAGAAGAATAAAAAAGAGAAATGAACATAAATAAAAGAAAAATTACAAACTCTGACGCATGTTTGCATCCCATAAATACAATTTTCTTTTCTATTATAATGATAAAAAAGAAATATATGTATATATAAGGAAAAAAAAGAAATATAATTAAACAAAGAGACTAGGTCATGCTTGCATGTGTTTTATTCATAGATTGTATCCTTTTTTATTAAAAAAAAAAAAAAGGAAATATAATATATTTCCAATTAGACAAAAATTTTGATAAACGATTGACAATACGCCGCGTTAGCGATGTCATTCGAAAGGAACATTTGTTATACTATATTTTTTAAACAATGTGGAAATTGAAAATTTGTTTTTCATTTTACAGTCATGGCGAGGATCTCATTGTTACACCGTTTGCGCAAATACTCGCTTCTCTTCGTGCGGTTCGGACCAATTTCTTATCACTCACGAATGTCCCACCGAACAGGTGAGTAAATCTTGTTTTTGTTTTTTATCATTGATTATTAAATCAATAGATTATATAATTACCCATTTTATTGACTCGTTTAATTAACATACAAATAATAATTTATTTTCATAGATCACGAAGGAGTAGTGGGGCGCAGGGTAGCAGTACGCCACAGCCACGAATCCTTGCACCCGGTGGTAATTATCAATTTAATATTCTATAACGAGTTTTTACAAAAATCTAGAAAAACGAGACAGAGATGTGTTTTTTTTTCTTTTTGTATTTCTGAAATTTACAAATGATTTCTCACGTTTCGCGTATCTACATATTATTTAAAAAAAAAAAAAAAAGAAGAAAAAAAAACATATTTTATGTCATGAAAGATTGGATAGGTGTTTTTTTTTTTTTTTACAATTTCATGTAAATTATATTTACAAAGTAAACTGAAGAAATATATAATAGTATGTATTATTAACTCAGAAGGATAGGTATATGACATTTTCTATATTTTATTTTCTCTTTAAAGCGAGCCGTTTTTTTCTCACTCTCTCTTTTTCTTTCTGTGATTTTTAAGCTAATCAGTTGAATTTATTAACAAAATTTTGTTTTATACTCTCTTTCTCTCTCTATGTCGATTTTAATTATTAACAGAATTTTGTTCATAATTTATAATTTTTCTAATTTAAACCAACGTATATTATTAATTCTTTTTCAATTTAACTTGTTCGTAGTTTGGTTACAATCGAGTTATGGTTTCATTTATCAAATTGAATTTCATTTCACTTTATTAAATCTCATTTTATATTTATATACTCGTACACTGCATGTACTTTGAATTGAACAAGATTAAATAATATTCGATTGTAACCTCAACCTTTTGTAGCCCATAATGAAACATAATAACTTCATTATTTTCTCTTTCCTATTTGAACATTTTAGAAGAGACCTATATAAAATTGGCCGTGGAAACGATGGAAGAATTGGATTGGTGTTTGGACCAACTGGAAACTATTCAGACTCATCGATCCGTATCCGATATGGCCTCCCTTAAGGTACGTACTTATGTTCCAAGGATTTTAGGATTATTTTCTTTTTTGAACACACACACACACATACACAATTATGTATCTTATATAATCGAAAAATTCGGATAAATATTATGAAAAGGTAATCAATGTCTATGAAAAATCAAAAATTCATAAAAAGGATAAAATAATGACAGGCATAAATTTCATATATTTAGCAGATTTAATTTTATATGTAAATGATTATGCTGATATTATGTAAATCTAAGCCATTTTTAAATATTAAAGGATGTATATTAGTTTTATTTTGTATTACATATATTTGTAAATCAATCTTTCACTTTTATCTACTATACAAGAATAATAATTTATATCCTATTGTGCGATATAAATGTGACATTACTTGCTTGTTAAGATTTTTATAGGATTTCTTGATATCTTTCATCAAGGATAAACTTAAGAGGTAATCTCTGAATTATCTGGTAATAACGATAGTTTATTTTAGTGTCCTCCAACCAGTAGTTATTTCCGGATATTCCCTTAATGAACTTTTATCAACAAGAGTGAAACAAAAATGGGTTTTTACTATAATGACGTAAATAGTAAAATATGGCGAAGAATACAAGATAAATAAAGAAATATAAATAAAGCTCTATATAAAGTTTAACAATAATATCTAACAAAATTACGATAATGGATTCTTCATACATAGAGAAAAATAAATAGGTTATATCAACATAGATTCGTAAATGCTCAATTTTCAAGTTATAAAACTTTTAAGTATGATCTTGTTATTGAAGTTAAACCGCATATTTTTGTTGCTATCTATATATTGCTATAATAAATATAGTTTTTTTACTTTTTTCTTAATTCTCTTGAGACGGTGCTTGTTCAAAAAAACTTGATTATTTAAAAACAAAAACAAAAACAAAAAATAAAAAGTTTAAATGGTTTCTAATTAAAATAAACTAAAATATGTAAACTTCTTGTTTCGGCCACTTTTTCTTTATTTTTCTCTCTTTTATTAAAATGCAAAGAAAAGGGTAGATTTTAATTAAAAATCCTCAAAGAAGAAAATTTAGTTAAATGAACGAAATCATAAGAATAAAGTATCAAGTATTATATAATAAATATAAATCGATATATATATAATAACTTTATATATAAATATATATATAAATAAACGACGAGGATGAGAAATTTTTATTTGGCATTTTTGTTTAAGTATGATGATATTCTTAATTTGATATTACGATTACGATAAAAATTGATCGTTCAATATTTTTCAACTTTTATTTCGTTCAACGTTAATATACTACTCATTATTTCTCGAGAGGAATACGAGCTTTCTTTTTCTTTCTTTTCCTTGTCAGAGTATTGAAATTTCTTAGCTATTTGCAGAAAAAGCTCAACGCTGATACCGGAATAACATCTACTTTATTTGCGTTATCATTTTTTCTTTGACATTTTTTCCCCATGTTCTGGTTGTCGTCTAGTATGTACATCATTAAAAAATTTGAAACAAAAATGAAGGGAATATATGATATCCTGTTCAAATTAACATAGAACATGTATTGCTGACAGTATCTAGTCATTATAAATTTTTTACATTATAAAAAAAACATTCACATTCTATTGTCTTTCGGGTAACGTTTCTTCGATGTTATTATATTTTGATTATGCGTATGCAAGGTATATCACTATTAACGCAAATCAACCGAGATAGGAAGAAAGTAGACTCGATTCCATTTCAAGTGCGGCACCTTTTTGAAAGTCATTGTGACGAATGGAATTATAAAAATGTATACGTACGAGACAGTTTAATTACGTCACGTCTCATCGATGGACTTTCCTTCGATGCACGATACTAACGTCACTTTAAAACGATCGAGAGAGCTAGTCACGTAAGAAAATTCTTATGTTAGAAGAAAGATATATGTGCGTGTATTCGTGCGTATAAGTAAACTTTACATATGGATTAGAAAATCGGGGAAAGTTTAATTATTCTTCAAAGAGTCATCTTTGTTAAATCGTTTTTTTTTTTTTTTATTTAAAATTCGTAACTTTCACTTTCTTCGAATGTTGTTTTAAATATTAAACATATTTAACAGAAACTTTTCGTCGTGTTTTTTTTCTCTTCGTCATATCGAACAATTAATGATTTATTTTTTATTTTACTACAATAATTAAAAACGTACTTATTTTGATTTAATATAATGCTTGCTAATAATGACGACGTAAAATCACGCGACGAATTATTTGAATTTCAAACGAACGCATCGATAATGAGATACGCATTTGTAAAGTATTATTTATAAAAAGTCGCGTGATTAATCGTACGGTGTTTGTCGCGTTCCCACGAAATTTTCATCGAAATTGCCAATATCGAGTCAACGGAGTCAATTTATTTCCGATGGTATCTATGTATGTATGTTCGTTCGTTCGTTTTTCATTTTCAAATTGAAAAACCGCGATCATGTTAATCTCGTACACATTACCGAACACTTTCATTGAAGAGGAGGTCTTGCGTACTAATCAGTTCGTCAAACCATGCCATCGATCGAACAAAGTTTAACTATAAATAATTATTCGCACGATAATATTATCGCATATCGCACGATAAATATTTATAGAATGTTTTTTAAAACAATATTTTTGGTTATTTTTTTTTTTAATGGGAGAAAAATATTTTAAATAATATTTTAGTAAGAAAAGTTTGAAATAGATAATCTTTATCTATATATCTATCTATCTATATATTAAATCCCAATTCGAGTTTTTAAATAGATACATAATTATTATATTTATATATACAAAAAGTATTTCACAAAAGTTATTAGACATGTTCAAGATATAATAATTCTTTTATGTATTAAAAATTAACTGTTATTGTTCTTTTATAAACAATAAATATACTTCTTGGAATTGGGGCTACTATTTTGTATTATGTTGTTGTATTACCTGTCATAATACTTTAGTGATTATTGGGTCATCCTGTATATCAAGATATTATATATCTATGATAACAATTAAGTAGAATAACAGAGCTACGATTAAACTTTTTTTTATAAAATGATTCAAACTAGTTACTTCGTAGCAAATTCGATAAAAATGTACTCTATTATAATTTGACGTTGATTTATCGTGCAAAAAGTTCATAGAAGTTTACTTGGAACGTACTACTTCGTTTTTCTTCGAATTTCCGAATTTAAAGTAGTCCTTTTTAGTCGTTTCATCTCCTCGAGAAATAAGATAACAAAAAAAGAGAAAAAAAGGAATAAAAGATTCTTTTATCGATCTTCTTTTATCTACACTAACATAAAATTTGATTTCATGATGATAGATCAACAATATTATGTGACTCGTTCGATTCGAAAGGCCTTCTTTTATTGTCTTTCTCTGTCCTTTTTGAGGTCGCTTGAGTAACGCACTCCCTTGACCTGACTACGTGATAGGAGCATTGAAATAACCTGGAATCAATGATACACATATTTTTCGTTTTTCTTTTCTCTTTTTTTCTTTTTATTTTGTTTTATAATAGAAAAAGAGACAAATTCGTATCATTGATACTTTGTTTCTCGTGTATAAAAAAAAGGGGCCACGGAGATTCTGCGAATTCTCTAAGTTCCTTGTTAATTTTCCACGAATTTCGCGTGTCCGTCTCGTATCAAAGCGGGTGGTAATAAATTAAACATAAAAAGTGACAGGTAGAGAGAAAGAAAATTAGAATTCGACATTTAACAATAGGAATTGGTTAATTTGAAACGAGAGTACACACAATCATTTTGTTTTCTATACAAATATGTATATAATATTATTGTTTAAAAATTTATCGTCAATCGTTAATTTTATTATTGTTATTGCTGCTGTTTTCAACATCATTGCAAATATTATTTAGAAGAAAAAAAAATATCGATACAAAATTGTTTTATATTATAATTTATCAATTTCTTCCTATTTCGAGTTTTCATCTTTCATTTTTCAATATTAGTTTATATTAATTTTATTTTCTTTACGATACTTGACGAAGTTATCTTCGAAGAGTATCCTCTTTTTCTTTTCGTTCTTATAAAACACGAAACTTCGATAAAATATATCTCAGCAAAGAAGATAGCATGAAATACATAAACCTCTTGATACAATTTCAATGTAGACAATTGTATTTGAAAATATATAAAGGAACATATATTATAATTTTCCCGTCTTTCTTATAGGAAAATTGTTTGTCTTATCTAATATACATTACAACTCGTATTTTCTCAACAAGTTTATTTGATAAATAACAATGATTTTTCTTTCTTCTCGGTATTAAATCTATTTTATGATATAAAAGAAAAAATAATAAACAAAATCTCTTTCGATAAAATTTATACATTTATTAACTATTATCATCTTTTTTCTTTGTATTATTTAATCTTTAAAATATGAACGACCGATATAAAAAAAAAAGTATTTTCCATTTTGGTACGATTGAAAATAACGATAATGAAGATTACAGATTATTAAAAGATTCTTTTTCCATTAACATTCGCAGAAATTTGTCTATCGAGATGAAATCAATAAATGCGTCAATGTAAAACCTACACAACTATTGGAAGCTCAATATTTGAGGGATACAGCATGAAAGCTCTTCATCTCTGTGTTTTTATCTCTTATTCATATATATAGATATAAATGAGTATAGAATACATTCTTCTATTATAACACGCGATTACATCGTAAACTCGGGGGAGTTACGTCATTGGGTAATGGCAACTCTACAGAAAATTGGAAACATTAACACGAAGAGTGTCAGCTGTTGCGTAGGTAGTACAATCAAATTTGAAAAGAAAGGTATTCGAAAAATATCGAACAATAGTACAATTGGGCACGTTTTTGAAAATAAATGTTGAAATAACAAAAGGTTAAGTTGGATACATACGCTGATGGTATTACACGAGTATGTATTCTGATTTTCTTGGGGGTGGGCGTGGGCGTGAGAGAGGTTTTTTTATCGAACCGAATGGAATTTATAATGTAAAGAAAATTGTACATTGTATTTGTACGTCGTAAAAAATATAAATCGTACGTAGTTCTCTTTAGAAAACGTGGGTACATTTGTAATTATATATTTACATATATATACATAGATAATAGTACCATATTGAATTTTAATCAAGTATTGTGATCGTAATATCAAATTTTAATTTACTTTATGTTTATACTGTTTGTATTTAAATACATATTGCATATACTATATTATAGGAGAGAACGCGTAATTGGCTTAACTGAAAATAGTTCTCGTTCTACTACGCTACTTAAATTAGCCAGGGAAACATTTTTGATCGATTTATACACCGATTTGGAGGTGCAGCTGCATCGTGCTTACAGATACGATACCGAGTTGTTTATCTATATGTACGAGTTTGTTTACATAAATCTCTATAACGCAGGAACGCGTTTTCCTTCTTGCAAAATGTGTATACGCGATTCCTGTGAGATTTTAATATTTGCAGTAGTGTAATCGTAGATTTTTGGGAAAAATTATTGTTTGTTCATACAAATTTTAAAATTCGTGTTCTTACTAACAACAGGATATGAAATACCCCCGACATGTTTTATTTTTTAACATTTGATTTTTATTTATTCGAAAGAATTTATTTCCAATGAAATTTTTATAAAGTTAAATAACTTTTTAAGAATCTATGTGTTTTAT
The DNA here is from genome assembly GCF_001465965.1 of Polistes dominula. The sequence goes on from NW_015148977.1 coordinate 3,233,884, forward strand.
TTTTACTTTACATTATTTTATTTTATCTCGTGTTTTTATATTAGAAATATTTATTCATTAGAAATGTGGTTACTGATTTACCAAAAAAGAAAAAAAAAGAAAAAGGAAACCTTGAATAATAAAAAAAAAAAGAAAAAAGAAAAACGTACGAAAACAGATTTGTTAGCTACTCTAGAAGTTTGATGGGACCATAAGTGATCGTAATTCTCGCATGACCACCCCCAATTAATGTTCGGCAATTTGCGAGAAGCTGAATCGCACACTTTGATCGTTTCCAATTATCATCGACGAGCCTATAATTACTCGTCCCATCTAGTTTATCGCAGGCGACCGAGCAAACGAAACAGTTAATATAAACGTCGATATTAATTTAATTCCTTATTCTTGACAACGTAAACGTCAAATTTTTATCCATGCTCGATTAACTCTTATATTTTCTGATATAATATTATTTTTTGCATTTCTTTTTACACAGATTTTAGTTACTTTTGCTGTTGAATTTTTTTTCCTTTTTTGTTCTTTTTAGTAAATTTAGATTATCGTCGTTTCAATACGCGTTATATTTTTTTTTTTTTTACAAAAGAAAGACGATAAATTGCAAAGTATTACATCCTTGTCTCGTTTCGGTCGCGTACCATAGCAAAATCGATATCATCGAATTAATTGACCCACATTGACGTGGAGACCTCGCGAACATTTCTTTAAATACTCTCTTATAAAAGTCCAATATAATACTAATGCACTTAAGTACATATATATGCGTATACGAAACATCTCGACTGCATTTTGAAGGACATCCCTAATGTCGGTGCTAATAAAAACGATTTACGTTCTTTCACGCTTTATTTGATCTTTCAATCGAATTTCAAAATGAAGGAATAGAAAAAATCGTGAGATTATTTTTCATCAAATCTTAACGAAATTTAACAGAAATACGTGTTGTATTTACTTCGAAAAATCTTGGCACCAGACAAAAAGTATATTTGCGAATTTATTTAGCATCTTTCAAGAATTTTCTCTATCTTTCTACATCTCTATTTACCTATCTTGACTTTCCGAGAGTTGGCACACGACGATCCTGAATAAAAAGGACGAAGGACGAGAATCCTGTTTCGATCCACAGCATACACACATACATATATGGATACGCATACACATATACGCAAAAGGCCATCAAATTTCCCCTAAGGTTTTGTGGCTTACATCTATTTTTCGTAAATAATGATAACCTGAGTAATAATACTTAGTTTCGTGCAATTAAGATTTATCTTTATTTTACTATACCATCTGTCTATCTTTTACTTTCTTTTTGAATTATCTACTTTTTGTGTATTTTATCAGAAGTTATAAATTATTCGTAATGGACATCTCAACGATTGCAGGATTCGTCATTTGTTTTGATGACTTATAAGTTGAAATGATATAGAAATATTTTTTCTGGATACACATATATACGTATATAAATTTTATATACCGTATATACGTATATAGATATATAAAAAAAGAATTGATTTTACGTATTTTCTTTTCATTTTTTTTTCTTTTTTTTTCAAGAGAATGTATCCATTAATGTGATTGTCCCTTGCACATAGAAATACAAATTGATGTTTATATGTAAAGTAAATATTGCCAGTAAAGATTACAACTATAGTATATAGTGATTTAACGAATCGAGACTGACAAATCGTTGAGTGTTCAGAAAATTAGTGACACACGTTCACGTAGCGGAAAGTTTCGATGCGAATCGTGCATGCATTTACAAAAAAAAAAAAAAAATAAAACAACAAGAAAAAAATAAATAACAAATAAAATTCAATTAAAATATTCTCGGTTAACGTCAAAAATTAATTACACAAAAAATCAATGTCAGTAATATTTGTTTTCTCTTGTAGCGTAAACTTTGTATTTTTTTGTTCAAAGCTCAAAGGCCATATAGAAATTATGTGCACTCGTTATTCTCCTTTTTTCATTTTCACATTAATTTTCTTTCACGTTATTCGTACGTGACACAACAAAGCGTGAGACTAGTAAATCCATCTAGGAATAGTATCATCACCAAAATCATTTTGCAACATTTTTAACTCTCTTTATCACAATGCAAATATCAACGTCATCGACGCGTCTTGAGATCAATGAATGTTCTTTATCTCGAATATTCTTTTTTATTTTTTTTCTCTTTTTAGAAAGGTCGTGTAAGTCAAAATAGTATATACTTACATATATGTATACATATATTTGTTGTGTACATATGCATATACAATGCAAGGCGAGATAGTAAAAGTAAACTCGTTTCGTAGAATAATCGTCGTTCGTGAATTTTGCAACTCGAATTTTTGTACTTTTGTTTTGTAACTACATACGTTGCGAATTATCTTCGAACAAATTTTTCTATAACCAAATCGTGGATCAAAGTTTGAAGGAATTTTTTTTTAATGAAAAAAAAATGGAAAAAAAAACTTTTTACAAAATTTATCAATAACCTTGTGTACTTTGAGCCGCGGTTTTGCGAATATACGGGTATAACTGCTTTTTATCGTGGAGGTCAGGTTCGATCAGAAAAAAAAGACCATTTACCATATCCATTCTATCGTTTTTCATATTACTCGATACGAAACCTGTTGTTTCATCGAACGAGTTACCATTCGCCGATAACATTTTTTTTCTTAATTGGTTATTTTATATGTTGAATTTGTTTTCATACTTTTTGTTCATTTTATTTGTATTCACTTATTATTATTATTGTACTTCTATTATTATGACTGTTAATTGAGATTTAAAATTCTGAAATCCTTTTAGTCATAAGATCTTCTTATTACTGCTCCTAAAATTTCTCGTTTCTTACGGACCCTTTTCTGACTCTTTACAAACTCTCTAAATCCAACCTTCACCCTTTTCTTTGGTATATCTTTCGAAATAAATTCAAAAATCTATTCACTACCTATAAAAATCTCTTGAAGTATGCTTAACAAATTCAACGAAATATACGTAAATAAACCTCAACTTTGAAATTCCTGAATTATTACTGTCTTCTTAAAAGAACTCATATCATGTCATCCTATGTATATATTCCTGATTCTCTGTCATGTAATAATTCTTTTTTCATTTTTCTGAACATAATTCAGGAAAAAAAAACTTATATATATGCATATTAAAGTATTTTAAGCTAGATATGCAAATAATAAATTTGACACGCGACATACAATGCAAATACAGTATAAAATGAGATACAAAAAAGAAATTACATTTCTTTAGAAAAATGGCAAGCTGTAATTTGTTCAAGGAAGGGTAGGTTTTAGCTTCAATTTTTACTGCAAATTTATTTCTTATTTTTATCCTTGAAGTATAAACGTTTATTTTTATCCGTGATTTTTTCCCAATACCGAACATATTATCATTGCATAGAGATTTGAATTCAGTTATTCGTGAAATTCGTTTTGTGCGCAGCAAAAGAATACTGTTATCTTACTGCATAGAACACACATACATATGTGCTGTTAAGATGAGATGATTGGTACAACGACAAACATTGGATAATATTATTTCCACTATTACTAATATTCTTATATCCGTAACGTTCTGCTTTTGACATTTCGGATAAATACGTATACACGATAATATATAAATTCAAAATCAATGCATCTCGTGGAAAAAAGATAACAAAGACGTTTCTATCTCGAAATATATATTTTTCATGATATTTGAGGAAAAAAATTTTCAATCTGACATTCTACGAAAAGCTTCTATTATTTTAGACTTGTTTTTCAAACATTTTATTAAGAAAATCTTTTACGAGAGATAGAATTGAAACAAAAGTTGAAATTCTTGTAAAATCTTTTGTTGTCGTAGACAATCAAAAGAGAAATGCACAGGACGAATTTTATGTTCTTTTTTAAAAATGGATAAAACGAAAGGAGAATTATAAAATGTATTTGTGTAGTATAATATAGGTGCATTTAGAAAAGACAATCGTGATCTAAGACACGTAGGCTGGATATATCCACGCAACATACGTAAATTTATACTTAAATATAAATTAAATACTTATACAGGATGTTTCAGAATAATTATTCATCATTTTAAGACGAGAAAAAGTAAACGTAATTAATTAAATATTATACTTTATCGTGATAATTATAAAAGTCATAAAATCATACGATACAAAAAAAATGAGGATTGGATTTATTATCTCTAAAAATTCCAATTAATTATTCTAGAATAACCCATTTATGGATATAAGTATTATGAATTCATTTACGTACGCGTAAGCTATGAGTCATTTATGATTTCTTTCTGACAAACTTTTTACGCACAAAAATACTCAAAAATCGTATAACGTGTTCGTGATAATTACAATTGATCGAAAAAATAATAAAAGTTTACGATCATATTATTATCATATGTTTTATATAAAATATTAAAAAAAAAAAAAACAAATAGATAATTATCATATTTTATCGTAGAAATAATTTACGATGATGTTGAAATGTCATAAAATGTCTATTAGGTTTATTTTAGAAGACCCATTATAGGTAAACGAGTTTTCTTGAAAATATTTTTGTCAACAATCAGATGATTGCAAGGCACATCAATTTAATACTGACATTTTCACGATTTATCATTCATATAAATAAATATATATAATTAATAGTACATTTAATTATTATAAATATTTTATTTCTACGTATATAAATATATATATATGATATATAAATAGATGCATATATTTTATTTTACAATATATCAGCAGTCTCAAAAATCCATTGGAATTTAAATCGAAATATGGTCGTCTCATTGTAACTATGGTAAAACATGTTTTCACTCTACATATAAATATAAAAATCGAAACTCATTTTTCCTACATATGATAGGCGTTTTATATATCTGTCTTATTTATTTATTTATTCGTACTTTGTTTTTCTTTTTAACATACTTTTTCCCAGTTTCCTGCCAAGCGACAAAAATCCCTCTGATATTGACCTATGCATTGTGCAGTTGCTATTTTTATCCTGGATTCTCCGACACGACACTTCCGATGTTTTTCCATATTTTATGCTTTCCGTCACTATAGTGTCGATTATTCTTCCTATCTGTTGAAAAGTGTATATGTATTTCTTTTGATTAATTCACAATAAAAATATTTCTTTTACATCCGTTTTTGTCATTGATAATTCCATTAAAAGAAAACATTTATCTCGTATCATTTATATCTACTAAAATTCGTGTATGTTTTTTTTTCTCTTTGTTCTTTTAAGATAATTTTAACGAGAAAGTATTTATCAATTAACGATATTTAAATATTTTCTCAAACAAATTAAAAACAAAAATTAGATACTTCCCGTTGACTCATCAACGAGTACTTTTTCTTTTTCTTCTTACAAATTCAGTAATTAAAGCGTTCCGATTATAAATACCTTATTTTTAATTCTTTTTTTTTTCTACAAGTCAGAAATATCATCAATTTCTTTTTTAAATTCTAACTATTCCTGGATTTATTTTTTCGTTCGAATAAATGCATAAATACGATAAATTCCAAGAGATCTAACTTTAAGTAGTACAAGCATTATTCAACTTCGTTCGTACACCGCCAATCCAGTGGATTTTTCTCTTTTGACTTTCGAACGTCGTAAATTTACACGTTCGATTTTTTGAAGTATTATTCCTGTGAGAACTTTCATATGCGAAAGGTCGGCGTTCTCGCAAAATCGCGAACTTCGCTTAAAGTACGCTGTCTCAACTTCGTTTCCGGTTAACTCGAGTTTCGCGAACGGAGACCGGAAGTCTGACTGGGAATGAAGAAAAACAAGCAAACACACTTAGAATCATGAATTTATCCTACAGAAGGATTACTTTATTTGGTTTGACATTGAACCTAAAGAATAAGCAAACTTTACCGCCTACAGATGTAACACCCACTTCGTTAATTTATTATATTTTTATTTACTCGTTTAATAAAATGTCGAACTTTTGTAAAAAATCAAAATTATTATGAAAACTATAAAATAATATATTTAATATATTTAATATAAAATTATAATAAAATAATATATTTATGTTTGAATTACTTTTGCAATACGTACGAGTTAATTTTATTTAATTTATAGTATAACAAATTTTTAAAAAATTAAAAATTATTTTTTTTAAAAGAGAATCTATATATTTCAAATTTTGAGATGTTTACTTTTTATTTTAGACATTGAATCTAAAGAATAAGCAAACTTTACCGCCTACAGATGTAACACCCACTTCACTAATTTATTATATTTTTATTTACTCGTTTAATAAAATGTCAAAGTTTTGTAAAAAATCAAAATTATTATGAAAACTATAAAATAATATATTTATGTTTGAATTACTTTTGCAATACGTACGCGAGTTAATTTATTTAATTTATCGTATAAAAAATTTTTAAAAAATTAGAAATTATTTTTTTAAAAAAGAATCTATATATTCCAAATTATGAAATGTTTACTTTTTATTCACTTACTGAGATGAACGATAGACTTATCGATAAATAGATTAAAATACAAGGTCCACATCGTTTAATTTTTCTAAATTTTCTTTGTCAGATCAATATCTTTAATATTATATAACAAAGATAAACGTCTAAGGTTCAACTATATCGATATCGATGCATTATCGAATTATTCACGAATTTTCTTATCATTTCTTGTAGGAGAAATAAAAACAGCATTAACGTCATTACGATAACCTATTGTACGTATAAATACCAAGTAAAGATTCATTTTCAAGAAATGACGCGAATACTCGGTGGCATGATGCTTTCTAATCAAGACTATGACAGTCGTATTTTAGAAAAAAAAAGAACAGACAAAAAAATATATTTATATTATTACTCAATCCAAAACATTTTTGTAATTCAACGATTAATAAGTTTCGATTTCGTCGATAGAAGGAAACGAAATTATTCTGGCGAATGAGTTCTTTAAAAAAAAAAAAAAAATTAAAAAAGAAGAAGGAAAAAAATCGAACAATCGACCCTGAATGAAAAATGAACTAACATTTTGTAGACGATTCATTTCATTATTACGTAAACGTCTCACCAACTGTATCGATAATTATATGTCTGACTGATTATCCGTGTCACATACTCGCCACACACTCGTTACACGAGTTAGATAGGTATGTGAATAAATATAAAATGCACAGGCTTATATAGAATATTGATATGATCACGTGTAAGAACACGCTTATGTCAAGTCCAAGCACTGTTTAAAAACGTTTATACGCATCGTGGAAGACGCGTGCCACGAATCAATACATCAATACTGATTATGTTTGTTCGTCTATTGAGTATCATCTAAATGTATCATCTATTCGCGTACATAAACAAGTACATCCATTTTGTATAATAATATTTATTGCATAATTACTATTTTAAATATATATTCTATGCCCATGTCGTTTTTGAACAAATGTTATTTGTTTATTATTATCATGCTGTTTGTATCGAAAATAATTATATACGGTCATAGAACGCAAAGTATTCCAAACTTTTCTTCACATCGGACTTATACTTATTGCAATATTGTTTTTTATCCAGTTTATTCTGTTACGTCAAACTTCATAATAATAATAATAATAATAACCTCAGTTAAAACGAAATTTAATTAATATTTTTCCAAGGGCTTGTACTTGTTTTACCGCGGACAGGTACCGAGTTGTGTATATTACAGTTTATAAAAACATTTACGTAATTTATATATTTTATATAACTTTTTCTTTTTATCTAGCTGACAATTTAATTTATTCATCAAAGAAAATGTTCATATTATAAAATATAATATATATATATATATATATATATATAATGTATTGCAAACATATAACTTCATTAATGCAATTGTTTTCCTATGTATTTTATTTAAAACTGACAAAAAGATCATTTGACCAGGAAATTAGGTTCATACCAAAAATGATACCCATGTGGGACGAAATATGTTAATGGTTTTATCCTTTCCACAATGTTTTCATATTATGCAGTAACCAATGAAGTAGCATCGTTTAATGCTAAATGTCCTACGACAGGTCAAATGACCGGTTCTTAATTTAAAATTTAAATTCTCCATTTAGCTTTATGACAGTTATAAATATAAAATTTCTTTTTTTCAATTATTATTCAAGCCAGTCACACATCAATAATTGTTATTTTATATTACATTGTATTAAAATGTAATATAAACGTTAAAATTCGGTCGTTTGACCGGTTACGGTATAAATAAGCATACATAATTGATTTAAAGTTACGACGATAAAATTCTCGTGACCATTGGATGACCAAATATCTTAATAATAATTCTAAATAATAACTTTTTAACGTTAATCTTATTACAAAATAAGAATTTGTTTGTCTTTTTTTTTAAGATAAAATAATGAAGAGAGAAAGAAAAAGTTGTTAATTTATCCGTTTATAATTTATCTTTTAATTATATAATATAATAAACATTATACAATAAGAATATTGAATTGAATTATTCTCGTTTAAAAATTTGTTGTTAGTGAAAAAATAGTAAAAGTAATTGTTGTTTGTAACAAATATAGATAAAAGTATCTACGTATCTAACTTATGTTTGGTTAATGAAAATGATGATAATATATTAATGATTCTTCGCAGACCGAGTGGTGCGTACATTTAAACAAAAGCCTTTATCAAATACTAACTGCATAGTAACTAACAAGTAAACGAAAAGTATACAACGAAATAGGTGTCTACGATTAGCGGCAAACTGTTATCATTTAGAGCTCGTTACGATGTGTAATAGTAGAGAGTAATAAAGGATATCTGCTTATATTTATGAACGATCGTATATTAATCATGATTGTACACACAGTCGGAGATAAGAGAGAACTCTGCGAATGGAAAGGAATGCGTGTGCGTGTATATTAATTACAATTAAAACTAATAATTAATTTTTTAATTTATACGACTAGATCTCATGAAGAATTTATTTGAATTCGAGTAAAATAATTATTCCTCTTTTTTTTTATTTTCTCGTGAATCGTTAATTACGATAAAGAAAGCAAAATTATCTATAACGTGGTAGTCATCGTGTTTTCTATAAATCATCAAGAAAGAAATTAAACACGGTGGAGTTAATTTTGTAAAAACAGGGATAGGTGTCAAAAGTAGTTGTTAAAAGTAGGTCAATATGTTTGCAACGATTCATTCTAATGCAAAACCGAAAAAAATAGGTAACTTTATCAAGGAATAATGAAAATGTTTCTTTTTTGCCGTTGACGATCAACGCAAATATTTCATTATCTAAAAAGTTTTTTTTTTTTTTTATTTAATACAAACACAAACACACACAACAGAGGGATTAAGAAAATTTTACTTTTTGGTTTTATCTTAAAATACGTTGGTTAAACGTAGAATAATAATAACAACAAGAAAAAAGAAATATAATCGTGTACGAGAGAATTGAATCGAATTCGACAATTTCACGGAATTAAACTGTACGTGTGTGCTCAATGTCGATCTTCGATCAAAAATAAAGATAGATAGATGAAAGAGAATGAGAAAGAGAAGCTTTGATAAATCAAAAGAAATAATTCGCCGAAATTGAAAAATCACTTCGTGGAAAATATATATATACCTATATATTTTTTTTTTCTCGAAGTGGCCGGATGCAGTTTCGTCGATCCATCTTACAAGGTCGAATTTAACTCGACTCGAATTCCGTAATCATTTTTGGCACGTGTATTTTCTACCAGCTGCTTGAATTCTCACGTTTAACGATTTTCCATTGAACGTTGTTGCATTCTACCAAATCGACCGGCAACTTTCTAATTAATTTTTATCAATACAAATTATGATTTCACGTGTCATTACATCATTTTCGTGCAGGTTGTTAATTACCGTGAAAGAGACCGATGAAATAAGAGAAAGAGAGAATGAGAGAGTAAACAAAAAAAAGAAAAGAACAAAAGAAACAAAATAAAGTAAGATGAGAGAATAATGCGAAGTAGCACACGTGGAATAGGTAAGATAAGAGAATAATAACCGTGTAACCAATCAAAAAACTAATGACGCAAACGTTACTTAAATGTGCCGTTTTTAAAAACGACTTTGCACAGAGATAGGAACAAAGTACGTTCACCAGGTAGACAAATTACTGTGATTACGTTTATAGTAGCTCGATTTATTGCCCTCACCTTTGCTTTAAGTATACACGACGTATGCATAGGTCAAGTACGACGTTCAACACCTACGTACTATATGTATATAAACGAGAAAAAGAGAGAGGGAAAGAGAAAGAAAAGGGTTATTTTTTACTGGGTATATCACAACACATAGCAAACCATCTTTCAATTCTTACCACTACAAAATAATACGTTCAGTTATATATAACTGTTTACCATGACATAATAATCGTTCTTCTTTATCATAATGTGTTACACTCGTTCGCTAAGATAAATTGTGATATACTAATTAGCTCAACGTCAAGTGTATAATATCTTGTTTTTTAATTAACAACCGAGTCTCAATGTCTCTCTTTGACTTGTACAGACCATAGAGATAGAAAAAAAAAAGAAAGTGCGATATACAGGGTGAATCGCGTTATAAACTATTGCTTCGTTGTAATCCATATTTTAGCGATATAAAAGCGACCAAAATATTTGATGGGAAGTTATTATTTTTATTTACATTTTTTTTTTATTCCGTTGATACGGACAGATTTCGATGTCCATTTTATTGAACGTTTATTTGAATTTTTCTGTCTAATCCTCATATCATCGCAGCGTTGATAGTAAACAACGTTTTTACAGTGTGACTGCATTTGCTCTTATATTTTGATTTTCATAGTCTCTTTTTTTTATTTTTTTTTTTTTTATTTTCGTTATTGTAACCACGGTATTGGAAAAACCAGTCACTCAGAGTTATGCACACACTCTCACATAATACCCGCACGCAAGCTCGAAAACAATTCTTGCTGCTTTTTGTTTTGTTTTTTTTTTTTTTTTTTTTTTTACGAGAGAACAAACAAAGTGACATTTATATTTCCATCCTCTATGATAAAATAAAACTAACATAATAATATGACATTTTATATTTTACATTAAAAACTTACAATGTACGAAGAAATTAATAATTATTGGTATAAAGATTATTTATTTATCTAGAATATGTAAATAAATAAAAAAAAATCGAATTATACAGTTATGTTATATAGAATCAGATGTAAGAAAATAATTATATCGAGATCGATGGATTGATCCATAAGATAATGATTTATTATGCCAATTAATTTCTAACAACAATAATCGTAAGATTGAAACGAAGAACATCTGTACATATTTACACGTGTTGTAACAGTCTCGAGGATTAAATCGAGAAATTCATTAATTCTCGAGGTCGTTTTCGTCTAATATTTTTTTTTCCTATACCTAATCAGGATAAGCTAAAAAGCGTTCTCACTTGAAACTATCACACCGAAATATAAAATTATACCATAATTTTCCTTTTCTAATAAAATTCACTTAGATGAAAGGTAAAACGTTCGTAAAAACAAATCCGTAAATTTAAGAAAACAAAAAGAGACTAAAAGAAATAAAATATAAATAAAAAGGAAAAGTATTACAGAAGTATTACAGTAACAAAATAATAATGGCGAGTAAGATATGTGCGGGTGTGTAATATAAAAGTAAAGAATAAAAAACTAACATAGGATTAAAAAAGAAGTAATAATATTAAATTTGTCTGTATGTTTCACGTATTTGAAAAAAATATATTGTAAAAGAAGAGAGAGAGAAAAAGAGAGAGTTGAAACTTACGAATGAATATCATTAAATCGCATCATTGTGATTCGTATCAGTCGTAAAAAAGAAAAGAAAGAAGACAGAACTAATAACATTCCAATGTTCATTACTACTCGATTTATGTTTTTCCTGTCTCTTATTTTATTTTATCTTATTTTATTTCTTTTCTTTTTATCTTAAATACCGTTGAAAAGTACGAGAGAATTCCGGTTTTTTATTTAAAGAATTTGCCGGCTTCTCCATTTTCAATCACACACGATGGGAAATTAATTTGCATGATTTCGTACCCGTTGATTATTCTACTGTTCTCTATTGACGATTGCACAATTTCGAATGTATAATCTTGAGAGAAATTATATTTATTTATCGGTTTTTAATGTGTACGAACTTTTATATTTGTCATGTAATAAAGAATCTCGACGAATAAATAAGAGTTCATATGTATATATTAAGTATTATATATTGTACTACATATGTGTATATGAGAATTATTATTGTGGAAAGAAAACACGTAGAAAATATAGAATAAAAAAAAAACAAACAAAAAACGAAGAGAGAAAAAGAAAGAAAGAGAAAGAATTAAGCGTTCGATCAAGGTCTCTCATTGTATCATACTGATCATAAAAATTGTTTTTACGATCTAATTCGTATACCGCAGCGTATTAATAATCGATAATCAACGTATCTAACAATAAGATGCGTAAGATGACTTTGTTTTCGTCGTTTATGTTTTTTGATCATATTCTTGGTTAAGATTTATTACCCCCGACCAAATGTCTATTCGGTTAGATGAATGATGATTTGACGAATAATGATAGACTCATATTTTTTTGATTATTTTCCCCATAGAAAAAGTTCCATTGTCTTTTCATTTATCTTTATTTTCTCGTATCTTGCATACTTCTCAACTACCTATTAAAACTTCGTACTCATAACAGGTAATTTTTTTCGAAATTGTCTTTTATGAGATATTATAAACAATTTTTATACTTTCTCAAACTATCTTCAAAATGAAATAAAGTTCTTCTTTATGTGCTAATCTTAACTTAATAATAACTTTAGATTTTAATTTATTTATATATAATTAAACAAAATCTGAGAGTTTCCTTTCGCTTACCAGGTATATCACAGTACATATAATAAACATTATTTTCTCTTTCCTTTTATCTCTCTCTAAACCTATGTATAACTTTCGACGAGCATACATAAACCTACAAAAGTATACTCAACTACGTGACACCATTATGATAAAACAGCCATAATTCCATAGCATCGTAACGTCTGGTGTATCTTGTCTTATCTTTGAAACTTACAATGAGATTCGTTAGAGTATCACATGCACGTATACATATACATATATACATACATAAACTCGATTAATTTATGATACTTTACCCTATATATTTTTGATTCAGAACTCGGTTTGGCCATCATCTAAAAATACGATGAATTAAGTATGAATCAAATTAATTGAAATATGAATAAAAGATAATATTCGGATATATGTTAGAACCTTTTTTTCATTATTATTATTATTATTATTATTATTATTATTATTATTATTATTATTATTATTATTATTATTATTATTATTAATACTAGCCAATGAATTTATTATTACTCTGTTTTCTCCATTATGTACTACTCCATTAGAATAATCAATTATTTTAATATGATTTTCTCTATATGCTTTCTATTAATAGAACCCTATAGTGAGACGAAGACAGAGAAAGATAAAAAAAAAGGAGAAAATAAAATGACAGAGAAATTGATCATAGTGATGCCTTTAACTAAGCCAAATGACATGGCACGCATGAGAGAACTAACAGATTTAACAGGACGACATTTATAAGCCTCGTGATTCGTCTTCAGTGATTGTTCATAATAAGTAATAATAACGATTTGTCGAAGTGACACGCGTTTGTCGCGTGAACAGCCGTCGAGGTTGATATGATAATATGCGATGATATTCCGATCATTCTAATTCTTCTTTTTCTTCTTCTTCTTCTTCTTCTTCTTCTTCTTCTTCTACTTCTACTTCTACTTCTACTTCTACTTCTTCTACTTTTTCTTCTTCTTTTTTTATTTTTTTTCTATTAGAGATTACAACTTCTTTATCTCGTGTTCTTCGTTTATATTCTCTTAACTTTATATTTCGTTACGTCAATGACGTAACTCTAGAACTACTTATTAATAAATAAAACAAAGAGAATGAAAAAAATAAAAAAAAAAAAGAATTATCGAGGTCGATATGAGTAACACCTGATGGTATTTCGATCATTTGTATTTTTTCTTTATTCTTTTTCTTTTTCATCAGTTTCTTTATCTTGTCCATCCATCTATTCTCTTAATTTCATAACATTTTATTAAATGAATTAAATCGAGAACTGGTTATTAGTAAACAAAAAATTAGTGAATCACGATAAAATTATTACCGAGGTTGATATGAGTAATATACGATGATATTTCAATCATTCTGATTTTCCATATTTTTTCTCTACCACTGTTTCCTCATACAGTTTTTCATTTAATTCTCTGAACACTTGGCATGCGGGCAACGTATTTTTACGTTTTTCACAATCTATCACTGGAGCGCGGGTCACGTAAAAATACATATTTAGTAGATTTGTGGTGTATAGCGAATAACGTCTAATTACAATACAGTGAAGTGAACAAAACGCTTAGTTATGTATATGATAAATTATACAGTTTTCAATGCATATGTAGTATATAATTCGACAAGGACGTAAAAAATAATATACAAAAAATTGTTCACCAAACTCCCGCGCGATTCATGAAAAAACGCTCGCTGCACGCGTAACTTGACGGCGAAGTATACCCGCATACCAATTAACTACATTTCTTTACATTTAATGATTCGTAAATGAAAAATTACTTATTAATAAGAAAAAGAAAAAAAAACGAAAAAAAGTAACTCGCGTTCTAATAATTAAGTAATTGTTGATTCAGATTCGCTAATTACAAATTGATATTTAACAATTGTTCATAATAACAGTAAAATATTAATTTATCGAAGTGACATACGTTTGTCAAGCTTGATATGAGTAATTGCAATGATATTTCAAACATTCTTATTCTTATTCTTCTTTTTCTTCTTCTTCCTCATTTTCTTTTTCTACTTTTTCTTCATCTAATATTTTAACTGTATTTCGTTACGTCAATGATGTTACTAAAGAACTGCTTATTAGTAAATGAAAGAAGAGAATGAAGAAAGGTAATTTACATTGTGATAATGAATTACAGATGAGGACTAGCCAAGTTGGTTTTCCCGTCGTGATAAATCGGTTCAAAAAACGAGGAAAATTTTTCTCAAGAAAAATACGAATACAAAAAAAAGTACAATGAAATAATTATCATTGATTATAGTCCAAAAGGGACGAAAAAGACAAAAGAAAAAGAAAAGTAGAAAGTAGGATAGTATTTACGAACCCCAGGAATAAACTTGTTTACTGAACAAACAAATCAGATTGAAAGTTTTTCAGAAATGTATCCTATCTCTTCTATTCTTTCTTTTGACCTATCTACATATAACTTTTATTCACTACTCAAGTAGAAATTTATAAAATACATAGAAATAGTGACGGTACGAGTGATCGATTATAAAAAGAAAAAGAACTTATCGAAAAGGAAATAATTTTTGTCAAAATATAATTACGTAATGTTTATCATAAGAAATACTTGTTTTTTTTTCGTAAAAGAACACATCACGTTTATATTTATTCTCTTATTATACTTTTTCGAATATGAAATTCAATGAGTTTGTTTAGTTATAAAATACAGGATGAAAAAAAGAAAAAAAATAGGCACATTCGCAATCTCTTCGTCTAGACTAGTCAAATTGGTAATTTATTTGTTAATTTTCTAGAGTAAGATTTATTTCTATTCGACCTGGTTTCATAATTCCAAGATCACCATTTCAATTTAAGATCCCACCTAAAAATAGTTATCTCCGAATCTATGTATGTATATAGATAATGGTTATATATATTTCTATGTATTTTACTCAACAAGAAAGAGAGTACGTTGAACTTAGAATTTATCTTCGTAGAAGACATCACTTCTTCAGACGTGCTTACTCGAGTCAGCACTTACTTGAAAATAATTAATAATCGATCGATGAAAGAACAACCATCCTCCACTCAATGATTTATCTACTATTTCTCTCTTTTTCATTCTTCTTTTCTTTTCTTTTACGAACGATATAAATCATAGTCAACTTATAAATTATCATAAGATTTATGGAAAAATAAAATCTGAAGCACTTAAATAAACACTTGTTAGATATTCTTACGTGAGTTAAACACGGAGTACTCCAATGTGGGTTATCTTAAGAATTTCGATCTTATAACAAGAATAAAGAGACTGCATTAGTTGGCCTTGAATTTGTCTCAACGCGATCGACCACGAGTTCTAGTTCCTTTCGAGAAAATAGCTAGGTAAACCCTGAAATAGTTAGATATAGTACAGCTTGTTCTAACTAAGAACATTGTAATCATGCAAATTTCTATTATAACAATTCACGCACGAAACAGAAATATTTTCATCGTAGTTTAGATCGTGTTATATACATACACGGTAAAGGTGTTCCTATTCCTATTAAATAAAAATAGACCAAAATGTAACGTTCTGTATGTTGTACCTGCGACCTTCTTCAAGAGACAAACGCAACGAGAGAAAAAGGAGAAAATAAAAAAGAGAAAGAAAAATAAAAATAAAAAGAGAGAGAAAGAGATACACAGTTTTATACATCCGACAAGCCCACATGCATTCGACTTTTACAACGATCGATAATCGCACGCACCATGACCCGTTGCAGGACAATAAATTTTTTTTTTCTTTTTTACCAATGCATCGATCGTATTTTCCAAGCTAGGTCACATTGTTTGTTTACTCGTGGTTATTCCAAGCCATGATTAGATGTAATGCTTTTAGAAAGTAAGTACCACTTATGTGCCTTCAATGCGGGAGCCAACATTTACCTACTTGCGAAAGAACTTTAGCGTACACTTACAATTAAACTCTCTTATTTCCTTAGTATCAAGAAAAAAAAGAAAGAAAATAAGATAGGAATGAGTATTTGTAACTGTACACGATATACAAAAATACAATGATTATTCTTTTAAATAGTACTCAGGTTAAACCTTTTTTGCATTTTATAATGCTTTCGAAAAGATCGGACTATACTTTTGTAAAATTAATTTTTTTTCTTTTAATTCATATAAAATTATAATTCTATTACAATAAAATAATCTGGTATCAATTTACAAGTTTAATAATATTAAGATATGTTTCCTCATACAAGAATTTTAAAACATTACATTTAAAGCAAATATCTATTGTTTAAAATGTCTATTAATGATACGAGTACTTCTATGATCCACTATATATAACGCATAAGATAAGTTTTAAGCTAACTAAAAGTAGATATGACTTTGAAAACTACCACACTACACAACGTTTCCGAATATTGAATGTTATTTTTACAGATGTTCATCTTAAAATCATAGCTTTCGAAATCGTAACTTTATATAATGGATTTTACTCAGAAAAATATTTTTCACTGACCTATATTGAGAAACCAAATTTTCTTTCGCCTCTTTCACTTTCTCTTGATCGTTTCTTTTCATTTTTTCCCCCCATTCATTGAATTATTTCGTTATTATTTGTCGCTAACGTAACAACGAAGTTTTTTTGAAATTCTTAGTGTGTAGACATTATTATTAACGTATTCTTTATTTTATTGATCGATCTTGGATATCTTTTGAAGATTTTAATTGGAAATTCGCCGAAGAAATGGCGATGATAAAAAACTTGGAGGTATTTTTTATATTTTAAAAAATTGTATCCACTTTTCCTTTTTTCATTTCTTTCTGCTTTATTGTTCTTACCTAAGCTAGCAATTATCCACCTTCTATAAATAAATAAAACAGCTTTCATTTCTCACTCTCTCTCTCTCTCCTACACATACACATGTTCTTTACATACTTTATTAAATTTCTCGGCAACACAAAGTACGAAACGTTCGTATAGTTTATAAAAAGAAAAACAAAAAAAAACGTAAAAAGAATCTGTTTGCTTCGTTTTCTAAGTAAATCGACTAATATAAGTATCTTTGAAAAATAGGAAAGATAATTCGATGACAAATAAACTTGCAAACGATTTTAGGGAAATTTATTTATTTATTTTTCTTTATCTTTTTTTTTTGTTTGCTTTTCTTTTCTTTTGTTTTTCTTTACTTTTAGATAACTCGAATGAGAATTCTTTGAAATAAGAAGTTAAAGAAAAGTTTTAATTTCTTTTATATCAAGTTCGAAACCTTCTTCGTCAAAGAACAACGAAACAATAACATAGAGAATAGACACTATCGTCATTCACCCACGCAATCTTTTGACTGGATACGCCTGGTTGGTATTCCCTTAAGTCTCTTTTCCGAGCATTTTGAACAAATTTAAAGATTCATCGTCAAACACATCTTTTTCTTAGAAACTTTTGTTTACCAAGATTAGAAAGCAAAAAATATAATAACTCTATTAAAGTTTTTTGACATATGTTTCCATTCTTTCTAGCATTAAAAAAAAAAAAAGAAGAAGAAAAAAATAAAAAAGTAAAGAAATATAATAGAAAGAGAAAAGAGTAAAATAAATATCATAAATACGTCGTAAGGACTGTATGAAAAAAAAGAGTTGTACGATTGGTTTTATTGCGATAATAAAATTGTGTTTATGTTTTTTAACATAAAACGTATAATGCACTTCGTTGTGACAACAGGCATCTATATATGCGTGCATGCATATACATATAAGAAGAAGAAACAAAAAAAAAAGAAAATTTAAACAACAAATAATGCTTCATCTCTTTTTCCGTATTGATTATTTTTTTCTTGAAATTATTTTTCTCAAAAATTATTTATCGTTTAGATGATTATTTGATACAAATTAAAAATACATTTGTACATATCAATTATTAGATTATTCTCATAAAATAAAATAAAATAAAATAAAATATTTATTTCTAATCAAACTTCCTGTTTAATATGTAAGCAGTATATGTATATATGGAGATAATACATACGTTGCATACGCGCGATAGGTCACGTATTCATGATTACATATTTCAAATACACATTAAACGTTTGATTCACTAAACTATGAACTGTGACTTCGTCATTGTTACACTTATTAGATAAAAGATTTAAAAAGATTTCTACAGTAATAATTACAGAATTACTTTGAATTAATATGAATTTTGAAAATTTCACGAAAAGTATTATATTCGAAAATATTAATTTTCCTTCTAACCACGCGGTTGATTCAGAAAAATCTGATGTGAGTTGCGAATTATAAACTGTATACTCCTACGTGATTCAACGTATGCAAGTTATTCTTGAAAGATGTCTCATCCCTTGCTTCTCCTTCCTTCTTTCTTTTTGGGATGACCAAAGATAAAACAGATAAGGTAAAACGAGTCTGGGAAAAAGCCAAAGTCTAACTAGTCACGAGATAAAACACTTTGAAAGTGAATTTTTTTAATAGAGCAAGAAAAAAAGTTAACAATAATAAATGAAAGTTTCTTTTTTTAAAAAATTTATTTTATTAAAAATTAACGATACAATCAATATCCGAAAAGAAAGAAAGAAAATAAAAATAAAACAATAATTAATACTTTATTTTAATTATGTTAACAAAACATTTATAATGAAAATAGTCGCTAATGACTTTACTATTAATGCGACTACTTAAAAATAAATTTGTTTTAAAAAAATATATTTTATTTACGTTTTCGAAGATATTTACCGAAACCACTAAATTTATTTCTATTAATGCGACTACTTAAAAATAAATTTTTTCTCAAAAAAAAAAAAAAAAATACTTTATTTACCTTTTCGGAAGTTATTTAACCAAACTATAAAATTTATTCCCGATTCGACGAACTTTTGAACGTAAATTGAAAATAAATTTATACATAAATTATTCGAAATAGAAATATAATGAAATTTGAGAATTATCTATCTGCAATCATAAATCTTTGTCTAATATTAAAACCAAATATATTTCGCACATTAAAATAGAACTTGAGAGATATTCATAGGAAACTCTACGTAGATTATAATGTACACAAATCTCTTATCCAAAGAATTCTAAAGTTTCCCTTTAAATCCTGTTACGTGTTTAAATTATAACAGACGAAAGACAAGCTTTTAACTATCAATGATCGTTTTCCTGGAAGAGCAACGAACGATATCATCGTCATACCGTACTACGGTATGTATGTAAGTATAAATATTCGTAAGCGCCGTTTTGTTGAATGAAAAAGCATTAAATATGATACGACTTCTTGGATTCATCGACTCTCGTAATTTCCCCTTCCCCTTTTTTTAACGACTATGCAGACGATAAGTCATATATTTTTCAATCTTAATTAAACAAAATCTAAACATTGAAAGATAATTGAGGTAAAAAAAAAGAAAAAATAACTAATATTATTAATTTTTTTCGTATGACGTTGTATCTCCCATTCATGTTTGGTAAAAGGGAAAAAGATCTTATCAGAATTTATGATACTCATATAAAGAAGAATTGTGTATTTAGGAAAAATTCTTAAAACTTTCGAATTTTCCTTTCCTTTCCTCTTTCCTCTGCTGCTATTACTACTACCCGCTCCTACCCCACCCCTTTCTCTATTGCACCTATTCGTAATAGGTTTTTTTAATTTATTTCTTTCCCCTTCTTTATTCTCAAGTTGTTCGTCGTGTATCCTACCACTAACATACACGTTGCGTGTAATATACGTAAGCCTCGCAAAGTTAGTGTGGTGCGAGTACGAGAGAGACAAGTAATATTAGGAAGAAAGAGAAAGAACGATTGAGTTAAACCAATGAGAAGGGGCAAGGTGGGGACGACGACGATGAAGACGGGTGTTGGTTAAGAGATAAAAAGCTCGCAGCAACATTCGAAGTCACGTAGAACACGTTCGATGCTCGTACAGTTCACACGCGTTCTCGTTTTTATTCGTTCTTTCGCTTTTTAATATACGCGAACAGATTTGACAATGTAAAAGAGTACATGTTACTATTGTAGTAGAACAGTGATGATTTATATTTTTTTCTTTATTATTCTACAATCGTGAGTCTGATTGTTTTTTTTTTATTATTTATCTTTAATGCATTGTGCATTAATGAAAGAAAACTATAAACAATTAAATTGGATGCATAATCGAGTAAGTGAGATTTTTCTTTCGTTTTGTTTTCTTCGATGATCAAGAGTGACACAAAGTGAGTTTGAAGAAACGATCGAAGAATTCAATTTTCATTAAATAAAATAAGAAGAAAAAGAAGAAGAAGAAGATATACGATTAAACTTTAGTTTTGAACGTTTAACGATTTCAAGTGAAAGTTTCTTACCTGAGATTTTCACTGAACGTTCGTCGTCCTTTTATTCCGTCCAGTTAACGTGTCTCATCTCTTTACCGTGATCGACTTTCGAAAGAGAAAACTAACGGGGATTACAAAAAAAAGAAACAACTCTTGGAACGATGGTGCAACAAGAAACGAAGGGGGAACTAGAGACCGGCAACGTGAACGAGTCCGCAAGATATTTTCGTTATCTTAGGACTCTGGCAGATCTTACAGCCATGGCCAGTATCGTTGCGGTCCAGGTAACTTATCCTGTTTATTTTATTTTGTTTTATTTTCACAAAGCTGTTACGCTAGATCAAAAAAATCCAACCGATATAAATAATAATTATCGGGACTGGTTTATAAAATTAATTACTAACTATTTAAGATAATTATAATGTTTATTCTAACGTTCTATTTTTCATTTCTCTTTGTAGAAATCATAGATTTCCCTGTCATATTTCATTGTTTTTTCTTCTTTATTTTGATTAATTATTTTCGGTTCAATGCACTTTTCGTTTGAAAGATAAACGCAATCGGTCAAAAACGATTTTTTTTTCAATGTCGAACCGATCACAGACGCCCGTATTTACATACTATCGTTTGTCTTATCTAATACGCACAATTTATCGTTAATCTCGTACAAATCTCAGTGCCATGGCCATATGTTGTGACTATTACCTTTCTCTCTTTCTCTCTCATACGTTTACGTTGTTTTACCGCACACGATTTCGAAAGCTATCGATCGTATTGAGTTACCGAAGGCCGTCCTTACTTGATAGTTCACTAGATTTTGCGAGTTAAACACGTTCGACAAAATCGATCAATCGTTTGTATTCTAAAAGCAAATCAAAAGCGATAAAGAGAGAGAGAGAGAGAGAGAGATCAAGTTTGTTTGAGAATTATTGTTGAGCTTTGGATGACTTTAACGATTCTGTTGCTTTTGGGATTCACTGAAGTAAACCATTTTCATCGAATAGTTAGCATGTTCATTGTTGTTGGAAACGTTCAAACATTTGATTAAACCCTTATTCAAATCAACGTAAAGAATAACAACAACAACAACAACAAAATCAGAAGTTGGTTCCTTACAAAATTCTATTCTCGTACGTTTTTTCTTATACGTTGAGAACAACAGCGAGAGAAAAGATATTTAATCTTTGATAATATAGATAATCATTATTTTATCAATAAGTTGTTTTTTGAAGTATACTTACATTTTTTGATGTAATTATTAAATATAAACACGAACAGATATTAAAAATATATTTCTTTGAAATCGATGTTACCGAAAATCGATATTGATCGTGATAAAGATAGAATATCGCATTTATAACGTGATAATTGTTAGACGATTCTAATCGATAAATTTTCATTTTCAAATATATTTCATTTTATCTTGTTGTTTCTTTTAATTCGTTCAAATATACGAAGAAAATTAATGAGTGATTCTATGTAATGGTATCAATATTAAATTTATTTCAATAATAATGAAAATACATTATTCATTCTCACTTTATGTAATTAATTTCCTTTTTTTTTTTATAAACGAAGAAAAAAAACATTTACTAGGATTTATGTTTTTATATATGTTCGACAATGATGAATTTTAAATTACTTCGATTTGATTTACATTTTCATAAATACTCGCTTATGTGAATCTCATTTGAGAAAAGATAATTACGGTATCGGTGAACTTCGAAGACCCGGAATACTGTGAACGATAACGAAATATACAACTTGTGTAATCAAAGCTACTTTACTATCTAAGGAAATTCATTATGCACGTTTGTAAGCGTCAGCGTTCGAGAACGATGACTCGTCGTCGTTTGTCTCGTGCAACGATCAAATCGAAGGTCAGCATTTAAAATTCATTTACGCCTGTGAATATTTTGATACAGTTACATGTTTCCTTGCATCATATGCATATATGATATATATATATATAAATGTATATAATACTTGATTATAATTATAACGTTAATCTTCGCAAACATCTCGATTCTTATTGTTCTAATTGTTATTCATAATAACGCATATACAATTTCTTATTAAGGAAAAATATATTGATGCGAATTCATTAAGATAAGAAAATGATAATATTGATAGAGGTACGATGCTTTTCCTATTTTTCTATCTGAAAAATTTATGAATTCATCTCTTTTTTGTCCATTATTTTTAATGTTACAGATTTTTATTGTAAACAGGTATATGACTTTGATTCATCGTAGTTGAACGATGACGTCTTTATAATGAGACCATCGATTGGTTGAGCATTGATGCTTGATGTAATTAAGAATTTCCTGTATTATTAACGATCGCGAGATCGTTAGAATATTATTCATCGTACTTAGAAAATTGTTTTGATATTTCCAGTTTGTCACACACAAGTACACACCTTACGAAGAATCTCGTTTTATTTATCTGTTATAGATATTTCTTGATATATATATATGTATTTTTTTTATTTTTTTTTTCATTTAACTTTATTTTGATAACGATTTCTTATTACTCATTAAAGTATGTAAACGAAGATATCTGAAAGTGTAATTTATTTAAATGATTTCAATAAGTAATGTTAAAACATATAGAAGTGTTTTTTTTTCTACCGATAAACTTTTTTCATCTTTAATCTAGCTGCTTTTTTCTTTTATCACGTTTTTACGATTTCCATTGATTGGTTAACGGAACTACAAATGTCGTGACTTTCAAACCTGTTTCTTTAGAGAGAGAAAAAATGTACATTTTTGTATCATCACTTTTTTTTTTTGATAGTATCTTCAAGCAATAACTCAAAATAGTTAATCAATGTTTAAACCATAAACTTGAACGTATCTTTTACTCAATATTTGTTAATAATCCTATCAATTGTTTACGGTCCACAATATCGTCTGTAATCGTCTTAAAAAGATCGATCGTTTGATAATATACCCTTATCATCTTATATTTTCTCAGATATTTATAGTCATATGTGTGTCCGACCTTATCAACCTTGTCAATACTTAAACAATCGTTTAAAGTGAATATATATTTAAAAAAATGACACAAAATTGAACTACTACAGTAAACCTTTTTTTCCTCATATTGTATTGTCGATATTTTCATGTTCCATTGTTTGAAAAAGGAAAGTTGAGAAATTTTGTAGGAAGTGACACGTTCCATTTACTACTTACCTATTGATGCTTCTTCCTCAGACTCTTCTTCCTTTCTCTCTATCAACGGCCGCATTTTCTTTACTTACGACGAGTTGGAAAACCTACTGTCGCGATACTTCATCATCGTTTTAGATGAGAGAGTTGATCCTGAAAGTAGGTCGAATTCACTTTGTGTGTTGCCTGCGTCATCGCGTGTAACGATGCATATCAAATTTGGAAATTGTACTTGTCATCGATACACATGTCTACTTATATACTTCTTTTCTTTTTGCTTTCATCAATATCGCAAAGACTGATAAGAATATTACAATCGAATATTATTAACATTTTTATATCCTTATCTGTCGTTTAGAAAGAAATTTCATTTAATTTCTCTAATTATATGGTGTGAGATGAAAAAGATTATTTAATTACAAGATCGAGGGATTAATAAGCGTGTTAAACAGATTTGATAATACAGGTTGTTACTCCCAAAGGAGTACGAAAGAAATATTTTATTCGTATTTTTTATTTTATTTTATAATGAACGATGTAATTTGAATTTTGTTTAAAAGAATAAAATGATGATTGTCGGATAAGAAATTCGATAAGGAGCTTTTAGGCTTTAAGAATTAAATACTTTCTATTTTTATTCTTTTTTTTAAACATTCTTTCGTATACTTTAGTTGATTCCTTTTTCTTTATCTGTTTTTTTTTATTTCTTTTTTCTTTTTTTTTTTGTATACGTATAATACATGTGCGGGTGTATAAATATGAAATGCAAAACAACGCGATTTCAACGTAAATATCGTAAATTTACCAAGATAATGTTCTGCGTCTTCTTTGTCAATCGAAAACTAAACCGAAGTTGGTTTCTTGGTCCTAGCAAACGAAACGTTGAAATTTTTCAGATAACTTTGTGTATCTTAAATCATTCCTGTCAACGAATTTAGCATTTTTAGGGAATTTTTTTTTCTTTTTTATTCTTTCTTTTCAATGATATTCTTTTTTTTATAATAATGTACGTTATTAAAGAAATAGAATCTTTTCTAATATGATAATAGGTAAAATCAAATTATGGTTTTAAATTAGCTGAAATCTTTAATAATAAAGATTAATTTATATTAAAATTTTAATAAAATTGTTATATTAAAAGTTAACACTTATAATTAAGAATAAACAATTTTATACACGATTACAAAATGATACAATATTTTTAAAGATACTYGATTACCAATTACTTAATCTTATTTTTTTTTTAATTATAGTTCAAGAGAATGCTGAACAAGGAACTCCTTCATTTCTCGGAATCGTCCAAATCCGGGAATCAAATATCTGAATATATCTGCAACACTTTCCTTGGTAAGTATTTCTAATAGAATATTTCTTTAAATTATTATTCAATTGTATAAAAAACGTTCTATCTTTCGTTTTATCTTTTTTCCAACTAAATTCGATTATCATCATCATCATCATCATCATCATGTATGAATTTACATACAGTTTTCTCATTCTTTCCTTTTACTTTTAATAGAACTGACAATGAGAAAAAGAAAGAGAGAGAATAAGAGAGAAAATGAGATGAAAGTGGGGATAGTCGAGGCCGTGGAATCCGAGTTTAAACGAAGACGTCAAAAGCAAACGATCTATATTTCTTTCTTTTTTTCTTTCTCTGTCTTTTTCTTTCATTTTTTCACTCTTTTGACGCATTGAGAGCCCTTGAAATTGCGATTTATATAGCAATGCACGATTATAATCTCCTTCCTCTTACGCACTCGATCCAAATACTTCGAGATCTACTTTTTTTTTTGCATCACAATTTGAAAAGTATAACCAGATAATTGATCTAATGAGCTTTACTTGATTTCCTATATTTTTATCTTATTGCAAACGATAATTTTTTTCTTTTGTTGCGCACATAATTTGGCCGTTATCGTAGAAATGAAAAAATATAATTAAGACGACAGATAGAAGACGTTATTATTTATAGATAGGTATACTTAAGTATGATAGAGTCGATAAGAACAACAACAAAGATAAGACCACAAAATAAGAGAGAGAGAAATCTTAAAGTAATTTTTTTTTCTTTTTTTTAAATTGAAGTATCTTACATTAAAAAATAAATTAACAAATATAATACTGTATATATATACTAGGATGCTCCTGCCACGCGTTGCTGTAGTTTTGTTATAAAATATTAATTTCATATAAATGTAAGCTATTTAATGCAATCCAATTAATATTCACTAATACTTTCTGGGAATTCAAATTAAGCATAAAACAGCAGAAAATTTTTAATATATATAATATATAATATATAAATAACAACACATACAATAATATCACAATTAGAATTGAATACATAAAATAATAATACAGGAAAAAATATAAAAAGCAAGGTTAGTTATGTCATATGTAAGTCTGAAAAAACGTGTGATGTGTATATCGAAATAACTGAACTGTAACACAGTGCTATTTATTGAAAACTTACAGTACCTAGAGACCTAGATAACCTCTAAATAATACATCCTTAAATTAGCAATAAAAAATAGAAATAATCGCGATAAAAACTTATCCTATATGCTAAGTTTAAGAAAATTACACAAAATAAAAACAATTTCATTAAGATCAGTTCAGTAGTTTCAAAGTTAATTGGAAATCAACAATGTGACACTGAATTTTTATATATATAAGGAAGATAAATATGAATATGGTGAATTTCTCAAACAAGAATCATTTCTTTTTGTAATAAAATATATGTTAACAAATTGACATGAAAATAATTTTAATAAATTTTTCTAGACAAACAGCAGGAACTCGATTTGCCATCTTTGCGGATCGAAGATGCGGTTGCAGCGGCCGGAAGTGTGGACGCACGTGCTGCCAAAAAGAAAGACAGAGTACAGAGGGGTCCAGCTTCTATGTCGCATATTAGTGGCGTTAAAAGGCCACTTACGCACACAAATAGCTTCACGGGAGAAAGAGTACCTCCTTATGGAGTGGAGACCCCATACGAGGAGGGACTTGGCAAGGTTTGTTTATTTATTAATTGTTCTATTTATAATTTGTAATTTTTTCGTTTTATTTTTTACAAATTTATTATTTTACGTTAATTCAATTACATATAATACGACTGTTCTCTTATTTATTAAAATCTTAAGTAGGACGACGTATTATTAATTATCTTCCATTTACTTTCAATAGAAATATCTATTTATATATATATAAGACATATATAGTTATTATATTCATTCTATGAATTAAGTTATCCATTCAAAACCCACGCAATTGTAGTAAATCCCTAATCATGTCCGGCTTTCATTCATTCAGATATATATTTCATTGGTATTCACTAATCTAATATTAATCCTATTGAGCGAATTTGTAATAAGCATAGACGTTTATTCTCTTAAAGAGAAGTCAACTTTAATTGGCTAAAACAATAGATTTTATCAAAAAACAAAAAACTTCAATATACAATAATATTAAACATGAATATACAATAAATTTTTAACTATTGTGTTTTTAATTAATTGAAACATTTTTACAATTAACGTTTATACAGAAATATTTCGAAATATTTTTACGTAGAAATATATATATATGTATTGATACATAGAAAATGAAAATACTTTTCACGATTACTAGAAAATAGTTTTAATTATTATCTTAAAAAAAAAAAAAAAATAAAGAAAAAATAAAACTCGTTATACTCGTAAAGAAACGATCGTTTGTTTCCAATAGCAGTGGAATATCATAGCGTATAACTTAATTCCTCTATTTGTTTTTTTTTTTTTGTTTAACTTCGTTTATAATTTTTCGATCTCGACGATTTTTCCGGGAATTTCGACGCAAGCAAATTCAATTCGAATAGAGCCAGCTACGCGGATTGGTTTATTTCTTATTCCAAAAATAAAAACAACAACTTTTATTTTCTTATATCTTTCTTTCTCTTTTATTCTCTCGAAAATCGTCATTTCGTTTATTCGCGTGTTTGCTAAAAAGACTATGGAGAAATGCTTAAGACTGTAGGAGGTAGCATTACGAAAATTCAGTTTGGAAAATTACAATGACACGTGCGATTTGTGTGTACAAATATTTACAACGTGCCTCCGTTTTACCAAAGAATTACAAGCGCGACAAAGAGGGGTCCGGGGAAGGGGGAAAGGGTTGGGGGAGAGGGGAAAGGTGAATCGCGTGCTACGCGACAAGGTCTATCAGATTAGAGAGATTAGCAAATCGTATGTTTTCTTTTTCTTTTTTTTTCTTTTGTTTTGTTTAGTTTTCTTTGTTATTTGTTTTCTTTCACGGCCGAGGATAATCAGATAAAATAATTTTATGAAACAAAATTTTCCCCCATATTAAATTTTTTCTACGTTTTCTATACTTTAGATGTTAGGTAGAGAGAATGTAAAAATTATTGTCATTAGTCATATAAGTAATAAAAGTATAGCAGGCGTATCGAGTTCGATAGCAGTCTAACTATGGGGGGAGAGGGGGAAAGGTGAGAAAATACGTACGTGACAGCCGGCACATGCGATAATAGGAATTTAGAGAAACGAAATGTTTGCATTGGCCCCGCAATAGGTCATGTCGCGGTTAGTTATAGATATGAATTGGCAAAATCATTTGGAACGTGGTCGTGCAAGCCTAACCGATAACTCCAAATATAATAGTTACACATAAAACAAAAAAAAAAACAAAAAATACGAAAAAGGAAAAAAAACACATTAAAAATGAAAATAAGTAATTCGTATGAATCATTGCTTTTTTCCAATTGTTTCTTTAGTTTTATTATTTATTTTTTATTTTTTATTTCTACTTCTTTCTTTCGATACTTTTATAAATCTTATAAATATTTTATTGTCAATCGACGTATATGATCTCGTAAATTTGTTGGCATCATAGTAGGACCGATCGTTTTTTTTCTCAAGATGAAAATAATGTTTGTTTCACGTTTCTACAACATCGAGAACGAAACGAGCCTTGCATGTGTTATGCTAATCGAGTATGCGCGTTCCATAATGACGCGGAGAGGATCTTTTTAGAAGAATCGCGTAACGTTCAGATTTTATTTTCTTTTAAAAAAGGACTGGTCCGATTTATCCAAGCGAGAAAACAAATCGGATTAACACCCACTTGACAATGATTCGTACGAACAAAACCAGTGTAGTCTTCTTCTCGATGACTTTATTTGGTGTTGTGTGCCTCTCTTGGGATCGATCGAACGTCTTATCATTTGTTCGCTTCGTTGAACTATACGAGAATAAAAATAGATACTGGAAAAATTAATCGCGCCGAAAAAAAACATCAATATATATATTTTATATTTATTTATTTTTATATTTTTTTATTTATTTTATTTATTTATATCTTTCAATTTCCTTATATTCATTATATTCATAAATGCATATTCCTATTAATATTTTTTTCGATCCTAATCTTATTATATTTTAGAAATGAATTCATATTTTCCAAAATATAATTATTTAATATATAATATGTTAGTATATAATAATGTTTAGTATATATAATCTAAAATATATTTTTCCTGTTACATATTTTTAATAAATATTTTGTAATATTATTTTCAGTTATTGTCGGACATCGATAAGTGGGGTATCGATATCTTCAGGATAGGCGAGCTCAGTAATAATCGACCTCTCACCTGCGTCGCGTATACAGCCTTCCAAAGTCGAGATTTATTGAAATCATTGGCAATACCGCCGAAAATCTTCGTTACCTTCATGATGACACTTGAGGATCATTATGTGAAGGATAACCCCTTCCACAACAGTCTTCATGCCGCCGATGTGACCCAATCCACTCACACACTACTCAACACACCTGCCCTCGAGGTAAATAAAATTAATTCGATGTTTCGATTAATAAAACTATTAAAAATTATATAAGAAGAGAATCATATAAATTTTCTAATGAATATTTTACAGTCTGTGTTTACGCCGTTGGAGATTACAGCGGCTTTGTTTGCGGCCACAATCCATGACGTGGATCATCCCGGGCTAACGAATCAGTTCCTTATCAATTCGAGTGAGTTATTAAAAATGTCATATAATCGATACCAATTTAAATTATGTTCGTAATAATAATGTATTTTGTAATAATTATAGGCTCTGAGCTCGCTCTGATGTACAACGATGAATCCGTATTAGAAAATCACCACCTTGCGGTGGCATTCAAGCTTCTGCAGAACGAAGGTTGCGACATCTTCGTGAACATGACGAAAAAGCAAAGGCAAACATTGAGGAAGATGGTAATCGACATGGTCCTATCGACTGACATGTCGAAACACATGTCCCTGTTGGCCGATTTGAAGACGATGGTGGAAACGAAGAAAGTCGCTGGTTCTGGAGTATTATTGTTAGACAATTATACGGATCGCATACAGGTGTTGGAAAATCTCGTTCATTGTGCTGACCTATCTAATCCAACTAAACCATTGCCACTCTATCGACGATGGGTGAGCCTGTTGATGGAGGAGTTCTTCCTTCAGGGTGACCGAGAACGTGAACAGAACATGGACATCAGTCCAATGTGCGATAGGCACAGCGCAACTATCGAAAAGTCGCAGGTCGGCTTTATCGATTACATCGTGCATCCCCTTTGGGAAACCTGGGCCGATTTGGTGCATCCCGATGCTCAGGAAATTTTGGATACATTGGAGGAAAATAGAGATTGGTATCAGTCGATGATTCCACCCTCACCGCCGTCCGACGACCAACAGCAGCAACAGCAGCAGCAAGGTGGAAACGATCAGGATAAGAAACATTTTCAAATGACTTTGGAAGAAGGTGACGAGAGCGGAGAAACGTTGGAAGGTAATGACGGTGATGACGATGGTGGTAATAATGGTAACA
>NW_015148977.1:3267588-3290060 GCF_001465965.1 Polistes dominula
AGACAGAGAGAAAGAGAGAAAGAGAGAGAGAGAGAGAGAGACAGACAGACAGACAGAAATGTTCAAAAGACGAAAGAAACAGAGGGGGGGGGAAAGACTATGCGAGCGAGAAAAATGTTATTATAGATGAAAAAGATGGATGGTTAATTTTAATATATAACTGCGTTTTAAAAGAGCTGGACTTGTTAGGTTTGTATTAAAATTAATTCACATTCGAACTCGCGACGAGGAAAAAAGAAAAAAGAAACACATAAGAAACGACAAAAAAAAAAAATAAAAATGCTTTCTTCTTGCGAATCAAAATGAAAAATAACATTTGAGAACGCGTGACATGACACACATACATTAAAAAAAAAAAATTACATAATATACATATACGCTCTTTTGTACACTTTTCGCGCTATTTCTTACACAGGACGAGAGACACAGACCGTATATAAAGATATATACACACATATTATACAAAAAATAATTAAAAAAAAAAAAAATAATATTAACAAAACAAAAAAAAATTATGTAAACGCGTGTAGAAAGAGAGAGACATCAAATATCACGAGTAATCATGCATTCTAATAATTAACAAAATACGCTAAATAAAAATTGTAATTTAAAAAATTGACGAAGACGCGCGACCATAAAGCGCAGGAAGTCTTAAAATGAGAAGTAAAAATTCTTTCTAACCAAAGAGTAATATTAGTGATGATTGTTGTTGAAAACAAAAAAAAAAAAAAAGAACAAAAAAAGAAAAGAAAAGAAAGGTCGATCATCATCGAGTACGCCATTATTATTACCGATAACGTTTCACGCCACGCCACGGAACCACGTATTTTTCTCTTTCCTGGCTTGTAGCGATCGATAGAAAATTATAATGGAAAAGGACCTGTAAATGTGTTTATAGAACACAAATGCCCGCCCCCCAACCTCTCCCCCCGCCACTGCAGATCGATGTATTATTATGGCAAACAAAAATGTCACCAACAGATATAAGGGAGAAAAAAGGAAAAATAGTTAAAAAAAAATTAAAAAGAAAAAAAAAAAGAAATAAAATATAGACACAACTTCGCTTTAATGTCTTTGTGAATCCACTCGAACTTTTCTCTGAGTTGTTCACGTTCGACGTTCGAGACGATCTTCGCGTGACACACATATATATATATATATATATATATATATATATAAAGATCTGATTTCAAAGTCTAGTCGATGTTTGACGTTTGATTCATATGTAGACAGAAAAGGAAAGAAAGGGGAAGGAATGAAGACAAAATTCATGATCTTCTGAACGTCGATCGTTTAGTATTTTTTCAATGTAAAAGCGTGCGTTGATCCTTCAAAATCGTATTATTTTCTTTCGAAAAGAGTCGTTCGTAATTCGCTTCGATTAAGTAGTCATTCAAAGATTAGTCATTATAAAGTTAAGGATTTACTATATAATAGAAAAAAAAAAAGATGGAAAAAACTCAAAATAATAATCGAGGCACATACGAACGATCATTGTATTATATCGTAGTAGTGAAATCAATTTTGAAAGAAGGAGGAATAACAGAAAAAAGAAAAAAAAATGAAAACGTCTTATACATATTTAATAGATAGTAAGTTCCTCTACCTGTCGTGCGTGAAACGCGTAAGGGATTATAATGATGATAATGATGCTGATGATCGAGGAAGAAAAAAAAACTTATAAAAAAGATGAAAAAAAAAAGCGAAAAAGAATTTGAGGAGGAGACTCATGTGTGCGTGTGTGTGCGTATGCGTGTGCGTGTGTGTATGTATGTGTGTGGTATCTCTTTTTGGTCCACGTAATCGTATCAACTATCGAGAACGAAAAAAATCTGTATCTGTGTCCGTAGACAGTGATTTAGTGAGTGTTTTGGTGCTGGCCACCAAGCTTAGATTATTAAAAATTTAATTATAAGATTTACGAAGTACACGATTAGATTGTAAGCTGAAGAAAAAAAAAATCAACTTAACGAAGTTTCTTAGGGCATAAGCAACGAGGTTATAAAGATTAATAATTATCTATTAACACAAAAGAACTGAGGTCAGGAAACCAAAAAATAAACAAGAATAAAAAAGAGTATAGCATGAAGGGAGAAAAGAAAGTAAAAAAGATAGAATAAAAAAAAAACAATGTAATTAACTTCGTTGTCGTCGTTAAGTGACGGAAGATCGAAAAAAAAGATAACAACTGGAAGTTAGTAGTAAAATTTAAAATGAATCGTCCGATGTGTCTGAGACGACGTTGTGTTAATTAGTTATCGTGGAATACGTTTAAGAGATAATTTTAATGATAATATAATGGAAACAATATCGTGAATGCGCAGGTACAATTTATTATGCACCCAAAACTTCCAAACTCTCATAATCGTTTTATCAATTGTTCATTGCGAATGTAAAGAAAAAAAGGGTACGAACAGTATTAAAAATTAAAAAAGAAAATAGGTTAAACAACTAATAATGGAACAACAACAAMAAAATTATGCCCTTTTAAAAAGCATTGAAAAGCGCGACGTTTTTATTCTTTCATTTCTTCGGGTGATTCGAGACTACTTTAGATTAATGACAATGTTTTACAAAGTGTGACAATTACCGATAACTTCCTGAGGAATGATAGTAAACACAGCGATGATGATGTTGATGATGATGATTTTTGACGATAATAATGGATGACAATGATGATAATGATGATGATGATGATAATGATAATCACGGTGACAAGAAAAAATTAAAAATACAACGTGTTTGATTGCTGGACAGTTAAATGAACATGTATTAATATCGTGTAACCCTCGTACGAAATATATGTGTAATAAAAACATATTTATTGTCGGAACTTGCTTTTTCTATGGGTCATTTCTTTCATTGCTCTAAATATTTCTTTTTCAATCACATTACCTTCCTTTTCCTTACTTCTAAGGTGATATATTTGAGAGAAAAAAAAAACGAAAAAGAAAAAACGTGGATCACAACATTTATCCAGATAGGACGAAATAAAACGATTACTTTGGCTTAATATTATTTGTAAATATATTATTGAGTAACATCTATAATATAATAATGAAAAACCATTTACATTAATAAGTATTATCGTAATATTTTAATCCGATAGTAAAACATTCAGTATGTAGAGATTTTTGGTGGCTTTTAAGCGTGGATTTTTTTGTTCTTATTCTTGTTGTTTATTTTTTTTTTTTTTTATTTTCATTTTCTTTTTAGTATAATAGTACCTTTTTAATCGAGTCTGACAGTGCAGAGAAAACTTGTACCAATTTTTTTTCTAATTCTTTCACCATTTCTTCATTAATCTTAATCTTTCATCTTACCGATATTACGTACAACACGTACACATTTTTCTCAACATTCATTTCTCTTTCTTTCATAAACACACATTTCTGTTTTCTTTCTCTCTCTCGCTTTTTATTTCTCTCGAACGTACCAATATGCACGCATACATACACACACACACACACATACACTTTTCTATTTACTTTAATATAGTCCGCGTGAAGTTCGTTCGCGAGATAAAGCTGATATAACTTTTTTGGTAAAAAATGTATTCATCATAAGAGAGATTATCCATTCGTACCTTTTCACGATCACAATGAAATGTTTTATTTACTTTCCACTCATATATAGTCGAACCTGGCATACTCTTTATAACCCATGTACAAAATCGTTAAAGATCACCACCGATCGTACTCCATATCTTTCGCATTATTTTTTCTTTCTTTCTTTATTTTGTTATAATAAGACTAAAAGACGGTAATAATCGTTGTGTCACGTTCTACAGGCAGTCGTGCGTGAATGTCTGTATATGTGTTTTGTATGTGTGTGTATGTGTATATTTATATATATATATTTATATGCATGTGTATGTTCCGACACTAGATTTTAACGCGAAACGACGAGCAAGATAATTAAATTACATTCACAGTAATTTTCAAAATTAGGAATCATTGCGTTAGTTTTTTTCGTATTTTAATATCTTTCTCTTATATTCTATCCTTTTCTCTCTCATTCTATTCTTTTCTTTTATTTCTTTTTTTTGGAATCAAATTATTAAAGCTTGAGGTTGTGAGTTTGCAAAAGATAAGGAACATTGATTTGGTTTTTTTTTGTTTTCCTTCTACTTTATCATTTCAAATTTCTCTCTTTGCTGATAAACGATCGTGTAGCCTTTTCTTATATTCACGCAATGTATTAACTCTGGCGTAAGCTATGTAACAAAATAAATAGGAGACAGACTCATGATAGCAATTGTGGTTTTTTTGAAACAGCCAAGTAAACGTGCATCGATGAATATCTCGCTAAGAAAGCCATGTGCTCTTAGTACTTATTGTTTAGTTATGTACCTTTTAAAGCAAGCGATGATTCGCATATTACAATTATATACGCTATTCTTGTTCGTTTTTTATTTTTATATTTTTTTATTATTTTTAAATCGAACGTAAGTATTTTTAAAAGAATCATCTTTCGTTTTCTCCACCCTAAGGAAGGATTTCTTTGTTTTTTTTTTTTTGCCAAAATAAAATACATCCGGTTTTGTAACGCGACCACAAACATTTAACACTAAACTTATCGATAGTTAATTTCTATTTATTTATACTATAATCGTCTAAACGATTGATCTTCAAATAATAATTCAAAGATAGTCAATTTTGTATTGTCTTGAATAAATAACAATTATTTTTAAATATTAATAAAATGATATTTACAATTGTAATTAAAATTAAAGAAGATTGCAAATAAAAAAAAAAGATAAAGCTTTACAATTAAATGTAATAATATAATTTTCCGTGATAAGTTTAGTGTTAAGATTGGATTTTATTTATGTGCGATCGTGCTATTACAATGCGAATCATATAATTTTTTTTTTTATTCTTCGATGCTTTTAAAAGTTTATCATTCATTGACGAACTTATTCGATTGTTTTTACTTTCTTAACTTTACAACAATAAAAACATAGTATATATACATATAATATATAATATTTATATATATATATACTTTTTTTTTTAATATATTTTATAATTTTAATATTTTTGTATATCTGTATAACTATATAACCCTCGATATAAATACCCTGAAATCTACATTCTTTCATTCTTTTTTTCTTTTATTCTCTCTCTCTCTCTCTCTCTCTTTCTTTTTTTCCTTTCATCCTGCTTTATCTTTTTTCTCTTTTCTTTATACAGGAATGATTAGTATAACACGACCGTGCTACGATCAACGTACGCCTCGAAAACACGTTGTTTGTTCTCCGTTTCTACTCGATCCCTTTTTTTAACTACATTTATTATTTACATATCGAATCAAATATTTTGTCGATTCGCGAATTAAACGGAAATCGAGTTTAGTTATTTAAAACGAAAGATTTCGGAAGAAAATCCGTCACTTTTAAACAGTTCATTTTCTTCGTAACGGACGACTGCGTTTTTTTATTTATTTATTTTATTCGATCGATAACAAAGATCGCTTTAATCGCTCACTTTTTTTCTTTTCTTTTCTTTTTTACTTTTTACGTGCAATTCGACGATTTGCCATATCATTAAAGTTTTTTAAATTAAAATTGATAGCACTTAAAAATATGTATTATAGTACTACTACTTTGTCGTGGTTTCGCGAATATTTAAAGTTTCTTATTTATCATTTTATCTCTTTCAAATCTTACACACACAACACACACACACACACACGTATTCTTTAGTTTTGTTTCTTGGATTTTCTTTCTTTTTCTTTACAAATTGGTAGATAGTTTTTTTCTTATCATAGAAGAAAAACAATCGTCCGTCTTTCTAATTTTTTCTACGAGATATTAACGTTTATTTTTTTTTTTTTTAATCTCTTTCCATTTCTCTTTTCGTTCTACATACCGTATATTATAGATATGTCGCTTATTTTTTTTTTCTTGCAAATTGTCTTCATAAGTCGAGATTTATACGGCGAGACGATCGAGACGAGTATCGTCGTCACCGTTGCAGTTGTCGTCGTTATAATTCGAAAAACGATTAAAAAATTTCATCATTTTTCTTATTTTTTTATCTTATTGGCCGTGCTATATCTATATATATATATATATTATATTTATAATATAATACGTACGATCAAGTGTTTAGCGGATTCGTTTGTTTTTTTCTTTTTTATTATTTTTTCCTTTTTTTATTTATTATTTATACAGAAAGGTGCATTATATTCTTAATTTTTTACAGATATCTTATAATCTAAAATAATTTTTATACATGTATGTATATTATTATAATATATTATTTATATATTTATATGTATATGTATGTATATATTTATATCTTTAAAACCGCTTAATCGTTAATGCAAAAGAAGAAATACGTATGTTTAGTAAAGAGCCTCCGCTTTAGTATCTTCAAAATTATATAATAATAATAATAATAATTACGTTGTTTTTGAATAAATATCTCTCATTAACTAAAATATCGATGATAATGAAAAATTGAAATTTGAGAAAATTAAATAAAACAAGCAAATGAACGAAGATCGATTTCCTCTTTTAATTTTCTTACTTATTCCTTTTTTTTCTCATTTTTTTTCTATTTTTTTTTTTTACATTATACTCACAAAAATCTAAATTGAAGCACGCGGATTAAGTACACTCGAACTCTTTAATTATTTTACTTCTTTTTTACGTCTTTTTTTTTCTTTTTTTCATTTTTTTTTTTATTTCAAATGTAACGTATCCTTCGTCGTCACTCGAAATTGCGAATGTGGCAGAGAGAGTAAAGTATTACATGGTACCCTTAAAATATGTATTATAAATTTTTTTTTCGCTTTCATCATCATCATCATCACCATCATCATCATCATCATCATCATCCCTTTTTTCGTTTTTTCGTAAAATCTCTCTTTCATTCCATATCTCTTTCATACTCGCATACACACACACACATATACACGCGTGCAAGTTCTGTTCTTCCATCTTTCTCTCTCACTCATTCCTTCTCTCTTACTCTCTTTCTCTCTCTGTATTTTTTTTCTTTCTGTCGCTTTTTCTCATTTCTCTCGGTCGACTATCAACGCATTCACGTAATATTGGCCCCAGCACCCTTGTTTTTATAATACATCAATTTATATAACATTCTGTTCGTTCAACACGATGCACTCTCAATTCATTTTTTCTATCTCTCTCTCTCTCTCTCTCTCTCTCTCTCTTTCTCTCTTCTCTATTCTTTCTTTCTTTCTTCCTTTCTCTACATGAATAGGAAATATTATTTATCGGAATATGGAATATTTCTGAATCTGACGCAATTCTAGAATAGAAATCATAATTTATGTTCATCGGATAAAAAAAAAAATAAAAAAATGGAAAGAGAACCAAATCTGAGGGATTCTTGCCAAATAATCTCTTATAGAGGAAATCGATCGATTAAAAGGGTGGGGGGGGGTCGATGAGAAGAGGGAAGAGAAGAAAAATATAGTAAATATTTCTATACATATGTAATATAACAATACAAATACATAGATTTCTGATGATTACTCGACGTTCGAATTTTCAACATTCAATTATGTATTTGTTTTTCTTTTTCTTCTTATTATTATTTTACTTCGTTACTAAATACATTTTGAGCTATACTTGTGTAAAGCGAAAAAAAATATAAAATAATATATATAAATATTATATATATATAATTATAATATATATAATATATATGAATGAAATAAAAAATATAAAATAATATATATTATATATAAATATATAATTGATATATATTATATAAATATTATATATATTAAATTATATATTTATTTAACATAACGTTCGACAGAAAAAAAAGGTAATGGTCATTTATGTATTATTTGAAAAATAGAAATAAAATATAGGTAACAGCACACGGGTTGGTTGCAGGTACACAAGTATAATATAATATGTGTTTTACGTCGAATCGAAATTGCTACGAAATTACGAAAGGGAAGTTACTCGAGCAAGTTACCACTATGGGAGTAAAAGCAAATCGTAACCTAGCGGAAAAATCAGATTTCCAACGAAGGTATGAGCACGGAATATATGACCGTGTTACCAATGGGAGTGAAATCGAAGTGAACTGGGAGTAAACCAGAATCGAATTTACCATCCTACACCCTACACTCACTCACTCACTTACTCCCTCTCTCTATCTCATTCATTCTTTACACTCACTCACTCTCTCTCTCTCTCTCTCTCACACACTCACTTTTTTCTACGCCAAGCGAGAGCAAAATAAAATCACGCCGAATCTCTTGACCTTGTTGCTCTTATTCGTCTTTTTTTTTTTACTTTTATTTTTATCTTAATGTTTTTATTTCTTTTTTTTGTTTCTTTCCTGTCCTGTTTTATCGCTCTCGTAATTCCTATGCGTACACGTTTATTATCATTTAATTTTATTTTATATGTATCTATACTTATTGTAATAAATAATTCTTCGTAAGATTCGAACAAACTAGCATGTAGAATATTTTCAATTTACTTTCGTTATTATTACAGAACCTATTTTATTTTTTCTTTTTTCCCCCTATTTCTCGTCGTTTTACTTCGATTTATCAATAATGCAAACGTTAGAATCACCGTTCTATTGAATAGTTTACGATCCAAATCGATAATAGCCGGTGATCGCGTTACATACAACTAATTCTTTCCTTTTATAACGAAATCGAATGTACTGCTGATATCGGATTTTTTCTTTTGCACAATACCACACAGAGAGTGAGAGAGAGAGAGAGAGAGAAAAGGGAGAGAGAGAAAGAGAAAGAGAGAGAAAGAGAGAAGAAAAATCAAATAAAATAAAATAAATAAAAGATAAAATAAAAATAAAAAAGAAAAAAATAGATAAAAAGAAAGAAGAAAGAGGGAGGGGAGAATAGATCTTTTTAACTTTTCCTCGTTGGATGAACGTTTTTTTTTGCGTTATTCTATTGAATTTTCCTGCAAAAAAAAAGCCGGTGCTGCATCGTCGTTTTACGATTCTGCCACATTCGTAGCGAATGTTAAATATTTAATTATAAGTAATAACAATAATAGATATTATTGATAAGTAGTAATGTTAAATGTTAATAGAGATGTTATTTTATCGATGTAAATAAATAAATAAATAAATAAATAAATAAATAAATAAATAAATAAACAAATAAATAAATTATGCATACACAGCTTGCGTCCACGTTCTTCACACGATATATTTTTTTTTTTTTATCTCTTTCATCGTTTCAATTTTTCTACTTTTTTTTTCATCATCCTTATCATTGTTTCCTTCATTCAAATATCTTTTTACGATGCACAAAGTGCTATTATTATTCCTTAATTACTAAAAAAATTGATTATTACATATACTTTCTTCCTTTCGTTTTCTTATTTCACTCGCGAGTTGATAATAATAATAATAATAATAATAATAATAATAATAATAATAATAATAATAATAATAATAATAATAATAATAATAATAATAATAATAATAATAATNTAATAATAATAATAATAATAATAATAATAATAATAATAATAATAATAATAATAATAATAATAATAATAATAATAATAATAATAATGATAATAATAATTATTATAATAATTATAATAATAATAATAAGTAATAATATTTAATTATCTGTTTCTTTTTTCTTCTCTCTTTTACTATCTTTTTATTTGGTTACTCTTTCTCTTTTGTTTCTTTCACATTAGTTTGTAAAATTCGTCGCATCGTCCATCGAAAAAAGATTTTCTTCCAAATTTAAAACTATACAGCCACTCGCGAACGGCGCTTCAAGGTTCAGTGGCATCACCTCGCGATGTATCTACCAAAGAGGATGCTGCTGAGGACGATGATGACCACGGTAGTGGACACGTGTGACCTCCACGACGATGCCGACGAGATGTCGTCGCATTGAACTGCAAACAACAGGAACAAATATGTATCTATTGTATATTGCACATATTGTATCTATCACTAGCAATAGATCACACTTACCAAATATCTATCTACCTTATACGTACATCTACTATATACATATATACATATATACATCTTTTATTTGTGAACACATACAATACGTGTGTCTGTTGTAAATGTTCGCTTTATGAACGAGCAACAACATAGCCAACTAACGCAACGGACAAATCAATTTTAAACGAACGTATCGTTGCAAAATCGTGATGGAGAGTATGAATACATGTTCGTAAAATTATTGGACGGACAGCTTTCTCGTTACAATCATATACATATGACGTACATACGTGTCATAAAATATAACGCGTGAGAAGTACTTCAATTGACTTTCCCTTCCCCTTTCTGTCTTTATTTATTTATTTATTTATATTATGTATTCGTGTATATTGTATATATATAATATATATGTAATGTATTCATTTTTTGAATAATCGATTTTCTCTAAAGCGATATCGAATATGATACTCAATAAATGTAGCTGCGTTTAAACGTTAACATATTATTTACATAATTGTAAAATTTTTCATATAAAAATTTTTTGTAAAAAAAAAAAAAAAAATAAAAAGAAAAAAGGTAACAATTTCGAATCACATGTTACGTGAAATACTTTCTGACAAAATGAATTTCAAGTATGTATTTTAACTTATATCTTCTTCTATTTCGGTTGACACATGAACGTTTATACCATGCTGAAACTACGAATGAACGTATGAAGATGTGGCACGACCATAAATTTACTCAGCGAGATCAAGCTGTGTACAAACACGCGAATATTCGCGTTTGAAATTATATGCATACGTGCGGTGTAGATTTCGTCATTGCGAACAGAATTATTTTCCGAGAAATAAAGAGAGAAATAGAGAGAAATAGAGAAATAGAAAAAAAGAGAGAGAGAGAGAGAGAGAGAGAGAGAAAATGTTTAAGGAAAAATGAAAAAAGATTTGATAATTTGAAATTCAAATGATACGACGATATGAAATCTTTTCACGAGATACTATCGATGATTTTAACATTTTATTTGAAAATAAATAAATGAAAGTAAAAAAATAAAATAAAAGTAGAAATAAAAATATTATAAAAGAAAAATATCATCAAGTGTGTCAGTTTTCCTTGTTTAACCTTTTAAGCATTACGCGCCACTATAGTGGCTTTCGCGGATAACATCTTTTATTATATATTATACCTCATTTTATTATTAATTATTAAAGTAAATCGTTTAAGTAAAATATATGTGTATCATTTCTTTGAGAAAAATTATAATTTAATTATGAAAAGCTTTGTTAAAATGTATTCGTGTAAAGAACAGCTTTTATTTGTTAAATCGATCGTAATTTTATCGTTTACACGTAATTCTTGTTGAATCTGCCGTACGGAGAAAGTACCCCCCCCCCCCTTAAGACGTTAAACTTTATTTCAAATTTTATCAAATTTTTGTAATGCTTACCATAGGAAGTGAGGTTAACTTGCCAAGAAACAGAATGCCGATGTGAAGCTCTCGGACATGATGCAAGATGACCCGTTACAGAAAGTTCTCCATCCCTAGTCGTTGCAGCAGATGCATTGTAAACGAGACAATAACGGCCAACATCGGTACTCGCCACCAAGTAAGCTGTGTCGTTTTCGATCCAGGTTCCATGACACAAATACTCTGTGAAAATTAAACAAAATATGAGACTTATTAAAATTTGATATCTTTGAAAAGCAGTTTATTCTGAATTTCTTGTTCAGGTCATGTATGTGATATGTTTACTATTCATATATTGGACATATGCAAATAATACAATTCACGTGACTTAAATAAAAAGTCTACGTAAATCAATTTGACAAAACATGTTGAACATGTTTCGTTGAATTACTCCAAATGAATAATTATAATAAAGTGAGTTTTCACATTGTTTTTATATTATTATTATTTTTTTTTCTTATAAATATGAATTAATATATATTTTTGAAATAAAATATTTGATTTATTTCGAATTAACATTTTAAACAAAATCTAAGTAAATTTTAATCTTCTAACAGAACGTATTTAATCAATAATTAATCATTTAAATTGATTCAATAGAAAAAACAAATATACATTGTTTATAGTTTAAACGTTAAAAAAAAGAAAAAAATAAGAAATGATAAATTAAAAAATTTCAAATAGGATTCAAGAGGTAAAACATTCTAGCAATTCAGTTCGCCCGTATTCGACGGCTCGAAAAGATAGCAAAGTCGTAAATCGTTCGATATGGGTCGCGACAATTCGAGCGAGTACACCTGATCGAAGTTGAGAGTCTACGAAGGGAAAATTTACAGCGGCGTTCATCGAAACTCTTACTATCTCTTTCTTTCTTTCTTTCTATCTTTCTCTTCTTAACTTTTATTCTTCTCTTCTTATCGATATAGCACTCTTTCAGCTTTGTGTACGTAGAAAATCGGTATCAGCAAGCGTTCGAGAAACTAATAACGTGGTTCACCTTATTTCTCTTTCCTTCTTTCTTTCTCTCTCTTCTTTTTTTTCTTCTACTTTTACCCATTTCACTGAGAAAACCGTAAGAAACTTAGATCGGTAGAAATGTGCAGCTAGAGTTCTCACTTCACGGATCTCATCGAATCGAAATCCACATTCGATTTTATCCAGAGTTGAAAGCTCCGAAGAAACAACTTTCGCCAAAGCCGATATTTGTTGAACGGTCGAGAAAAGTAGCCGACGTTTTCATGAACGAGAAAATTCGTCGTAATTGAAAAGTAGAACCGAAGGTGTAGAGAGTGGTGGGATGGTTATTGAGGGGGATGTGTAAGTTCGGTAAGAAATTTTTAAACTGGACAACTCGACCAAATGCAATATAAGATGCATTACGATTATTATTATTATTATAAAATAATAATGAGACATTATCGTTGGATCAAAATTATTTCGTGAAAATAAATACAATTCTTGGAATCGATAAAACAAAATATAATATAATACTCGTCATCAATTCATCGTAAATCGTGAACAACGTTAATTCTGCATGGTGTTGAATTGAGAGAAGGATAGAGATATAGTGATAACGACAGTGATCTAGAAATAGAGATAGTGAGAGTGAGAGAGAGAGAGAGAGAGAGAGAGAAATCAATTGTTTGTACGAAGTCTTAACAGCCATTTTGCTTTCCACTCGTTCCTCTCGTTACTCTTGTGTCGAGCACACATACACATTCAATTACGAAACGCGAGACACGAGGAGAGGAAAGAGGAGGCTCGAGTGCCTAAATCCCTGCTTCTGTCAACGCT
The DNA here is from genome assembly GCF_001465965.1 of Polistes dominula. The sequence goes on from NW_015148977.1 coordinate 3,280,798, forward strand.
CTACGATTCGTTCGCTCACTTGCTCACTATATACGGTCGAGAAAGAGAGAATCAACAAGAGAGAGTGTGAGAGAGAGAGAGAGAGAGAGAGAGAAAGAGACACAAAGCTCGTTCCGTTAAAATAATTCTAGAATCCAGATGCGAAACGTGGTTTGTCTTCTGTCTCAAGGCTCAAGTGCATTAATACCTCGAAGGATTATTGCGTAGGACCGTGATAAAGGTTATGCTACAAACCTGCTGTAAATTAACAACCAATCTTTATCATCTCTCCTTCCTTATCTCTCTCTTTCTCTTTCTCTCTCTCTCTCTTTCTTTTTTTACTCTTTAATATAAAGATAAGTGCATTTACAATGATACTAGGGATCATAAAGATGGATGAGTTTGAAAAAATAAAACAAAATTCATCTCTAACTTCCTCGTGACAATCTCATAAAGTAAATTAGCTCTGGGAATTGTTAAAACGATTCGGGTAAAGTTTAGTTGAAAATGGTCTTGTTTTACCTATATGTATAACATATGTTACCATGAAAGACTGAAATTGGGCAATGTAAAGATTGACATGGTCGTTTGGAATATTAATATATAAGAATTAACATTATTCAAAGGATAATTATATATTCGAAATATTAATGTATAAGAATAAACCTAAATACTCGAACTTTCATCGACATATTTGGTATGTATCGACAAACGATTATATGAATTTTAACATTCTTAAATTTCTGTTTTTTACAGTAATATGTATATAAAATATCATAAAAGAAAAAGTTATAATTCCTTTAACGATTAATCGGCAATTAATTACGATCCAGTAATACGTGTAATGATACGAATGATAAAAGAAATCGATATTATAGTAAAAATATAAATCAAACAAAAAAAAAATATTAACCCTTTGCACTCGATGGCTCTGCTATGGAGACAATGAAGAAAAAAAATTAAAATAAAAAAAAAAAAATTATAGTAAATTCAATTTAGTCTACAACATATCAACTATGACTTTTTTTTTAATGCGCATATATCATTTACTTATAATATGTGAATATGATTTTTTTTTTTATAGAAATTGAGTTGTAGATAATATGAATGAAAAAGAACTTTTAGTGCAAAGTGTTAATAATCCTTTATTATCAAGAATCTTTTTAAAGATCTTTAATATAAGAAAAAAAATGTTATGTTATATTAAACGTGTTAAAGTGAAAGGCGACGATGTAATGTGATAATCATCGCTTAGTAAGTACGATGATTAAAATTGATTAGGTCGACTTCCAAAGTTGAGTTTCCTTCTCCCTCTCTCTCTCTCTCATTCTCTCTTTCCTTTGTTTCTCCAAAGCTCGTACAACGAAGCAACGAAACTAATTGACCGATACCCTTTTGGAGTTGGCGTCGACGTGCTTACAACTAAATAAAGCGAGAATTCTCTTGCGAGGAACGCGCCGACGCGTAGACCTTAGCGAAGCCGTCACGCCAGCGCCTTTCCTTCGACTAACTATCGTTGCTGCTTTCTCGATAACTTTACTTCGGAGTAAGAGTCAAGAGAGTCAGAGTCAGAGTCAGAGTCAGAGACAGAGACAGAGACAGAGACAGAAAGTTAGATCGAGAGAGACAGAGAGAGAGAGACATACAGAGAGAGAGAGAGAGAGAGAGAGAGAGAGAAGGAAGGAGAGAAAAGAGGGTTGTTATGCTTGAGGGTGAAACGGGTCGGGACAAGGGGTGTGAGCTGGAGCGAGTAATCCGATAAGATGTTCCTGGCGGACGTGTTCCACAGTCATAGTCGAACTCTTCCTTCTCACTCGAGCTCCTGCGGTGTCTGATCCATCCAACCTTCGTTCAAGTACGAGCAAAGTGTATAAAGAAAAAGGGAAAAGAGAAGATTCGATGATGAGAAAGAGAAAGAGAGAGAGAGAGAGAGAGAGAGAGAGAGAGAGAGAGAGAAAGAGAGAGGGCTTACATCGATTTCAAAGACTCAACGTCATACGTCTTACGTCAAAATATCGCTCTTCTTCTTCTTCCTTAACACCTCCTTTCTTCCTAACTTACTCATCTTTCTTTATATTTTTTCTCGATACACCTTTTAATACTTCACTTGTTAATGCTTACAATATTCAGACAACCTTTCAATCTATAAGCTTGCGTATGTAGTATTTATAGATTTTATGTTTAATTAATGTACCATCGATTATCAAATTTCATTTGAGACAGTCTGTGGGGATGCAAGGCAGAAAAAGGTATCTTACAAGAAAGTTTATAATGCAAATTTCTTGTGTCATATCGTATCCTAGGGTTTTGTTTAATACTAGATTTACGAATGTTTTGTTTACTATTTTTTAAAAACTTACAAACATTGTTTGAATGAAGAAGTGGGAAGAGGGAAGGGATTATCATGTACGTATATTTCATTACGGTATTAAAATTAAGCATATATTTTAAAAAAATAATATTTAAGTTTTATATATATATATATAGAATCACAAAAAAATTTGGAATAAGTCAAATTGGCTCGATTCGTAAATCTGTTGTTAACAACATTCATGTAGAATACACAATACTTTCTCGTTTTTAAACGATGATGTATATTTTTTATAAATGAATAGATTTTTGAAAATAAAAAAAATAGAATCTATGCTAAATTTCGTTGTTATCTATGTTACACGTTTGCTATAAGTAACTTAAGTCCTTATTAATTCTTTAACCTCAAATGTATATAATTATTTGAAACAAAGTGAATATATTCGAGAAATGAACATACATTACATCTTTTAGATTGGAATTGTGTCAATAGTAATGCGAGGAATATATTTTTGTGGCATCGAAATTTCTATAGACAATGATCATGAGTAATAGAGAGAGAGATAGAAGATGTTGATCGTTTCACTCGGAAGATATTTCATTAAGAAAATATCTTCGAGTTAATTACTCGTGTAAACTGCACTAACGAAGATTAATGCTAAGGATAGAATACTAAAGGATCTTACCAGATAGAGCTTCGTCGCTGCAGGAGGTCGTAAACTCCATTCGATCGGGTGTCCTGCATCCAATGTCCAACCAACGAACTCTCTCGTGATGGCATCGCCTTGGGAACGGCGTCGACGTCACTCTAACGTTTTGTACTTTGACGACGTTTGCTATGCTTAACTCGCCGTCCACTTCGAGAGTATCCTCGACGTTGTCGGCACTGTGCCACTGCACCACGGAAACAATCTCGTAACGACCAAGGTACGGACATTGTCTTGTCATTGGATCCGATGCTAATGCGAGTTCATGAAAAAAAAAAAACAAACAGAGAAGAAAATATAAAAATAAAATGAAAATACAAATACTAGACGTTTTATATCGATTGCAAAATATTTTTAATACATTGTTCCATTCATTTTGTTTAATTAAAAGTAAAATAAATGTTAGTTAAATATATATTTTATGAGATATTTTTTTTTATACACGTTCGTTTATCATTTAATAATTTTGAAATTATACGTTATTTCAATGTACATACATTTTATTTATAATATTGATAAAAGAGAGATATATTATGTATGTTACTTGTTTTCCATTTGTCATGATTTTATAAAACTAATATAAAAAAAAAGAATTATTTTTTGAATATAAATTATTTTTAAATGACCTCCTACACATTTCGAACGATGCACTCACGTATTCTGGTAACAATATTTTTCATGACCCATATATACATATGGTTGCCGGTATGGTTTCTAATAGAGTTTCTGAAAATTCGTATCATTTTAGTATCTCGTGTTCTGTTAATAGACAGTACAGCGTTGATTAAAGTTCACGTTGGTTAAAGTCAACCACAAGTTATCCTTACTTTGTGACAAAATTCTATAGTGTACATTGATCTAGATGGAAAACATTAGTAACGGTATTATTTTCAACAAATAATCCTTTCCTTGATACTACAATAAATAATAAACATGTCAATCTCACATTTATCAATATCACAAATTAAATGTATATATATTTATATACATTGAAAAACACATAGTACAAATAGTTATAGATGAACATTCTATACGAGTACGATGTTCTGATTATAAAAAGAAAAAAAAAGTTTCTAGTTCTTGATATTCTCGAGATTCAAATTTCACGACTGAAAAGTTCTAGGTTCCAAAGCTCCCGACCATATTTCCTTCATGCATTTCTACTTTTAACCCAACTACAACATAGAACGGAATTTATTCGTTTGCGCACGCTATCTTCCGCGTATTTGTACGTCGAAAGTTAGAGAAAGATAGAGAGAAATAAAAATATAGAGAAAGAAAAAAGATAGATAGATAGAAAGAGGGAGAGAGAGAGAGAGAGAGAGAATCGTAAGTATAGCTGTGATAAATTTGAAACGACCAGGTTCTTCGTAACGCTTTATGGAATCGAATAATGGCTATAACGATTTGAGATTCGTGAAAGAGAGAGAAAGATGTTACGTGTGCTCGTAAAATGTTGCGTGAATTGATTGTTAAAATTCCTAATACTTTGTAACTTTTCACGTGTGCACGTATAATACGTGTTCATACATATAATATATATATATATATATATATATATATATATATAGAATATATTCTTATTGAAATAAGTTAAAAGGTAAAAACATAACGCATACTGTTTACATTATGTTTTACTGTCGTATAAAGATTATACGATTGTTAAATATTTCAGTGCTTTTGTCAAATTCGATGATAGATACTGACAATGAGATAAAGTATTATCCTCGTTTAGTTTTTCTCTCTCTATCTCTCTCTATCTTTTTATCTTATGGTAGTCTTGGCATCGTTCATCGATCGATACCATACCCATACATATGTATGTATATACATGTATGTATACGTCCAAATAAGTTCGAACAAGGTGTATAGTTGGTGAACACGTTCCAGTTCGAGTTTTCCCTTGGATTAAGCGGGGTCCTCCCTCTAACGCCTCTTCAACATTGGTCCTCTTGACCCTCTTCTTCTTTTCGTACTCTTCAAAGAGATTATACCTTCTTGTTTCTTCTTTCCGTCTAACTTTACCTCACTCTCTTTCTCTCTTTCTCTATCTTTTTGTCCGTTCTTTTTTTCGGTCAACAACGGACTTGTTAGAAGGAAGAGGACAAATAAAGAACGACGATCGATATTTTTTTTCTTTTTATCTCACAGCAAGGACTTTTGCAAGTTTGAGATTACTCGGAGTAAGACTGGGAGTAGTAGTAGTGATCAGTCGAGTGAGAAACACGTTTGCTCGATAACGGATAATAACGGAAATCGAGAAAGCCACGAAGTCAAACTCGAAGTTAAAAAAAGACGTTTCGGCAACTTACTCTGTCTATTTGTCTATCTGTTTCTCTCTCTCTCTCTCTCTCTCTTTTACGAACGAACGAACATTCAATTTACGGCTTACTATAAATTGCTTCGAAGCAAATCACTTCGAATTCGATTCGTGCTTGTCACAACACTTGAGAAAATCGTTTATTTAAGGTAGTATAATGTGTCGACTAGATGAGATAATAAAGAATAGACGAATCTTTTTTTTCTTTCTCTCTATCTTTCCATCTTTATCTCTATCTCAAATTCGTTTGGAATAATGAATCACTCCATTCCTCTCATTTCTCTTTTACCATACGAATATTCCAAGAGAAAATTTATTTCAGAACGATCCCTTCCCCCTCCTGACCCCTTTCTGACTTACTAATGAACGTTGTGAACGGTGTCGAATAAGAGTTAAATGTAGTCGAGTTGCACACGTCGTCCGGTTCCTTGCTCCATTTTGATAGTTGCATCTCCATCACGTGTTCGTCCCTTTTATGAAACATGATGCAAACGTAACCGTTTTCGCTGAAACAGACAATGAAAAAAGAATTATGTGGATTTTTAATATTAAACTTCATTGATTGGTTATGTCTTTTACGATTAGTTTTACTAATAATCTCAAAATGATCGATCTTCGAGAGATGTTACATTTAATTTAAAAGAAAAATAGAAGAAAAAAAGAAACAAAAAGAAACGGAAGAAAAGAAGGAAGGATGAAAGAAAGAAAGGAAAGAAAGAAATAAAAAGAAAGATGGAAAAAGGAATTAAACCGGATGGGTATGGGCCTTCGAGATGGAAGGGCATGGAGGAAGGGCGGAAGGATGTTAAATCTCCGCTTCTCTCCTCCAGGCTAGAAGGGAATTAAAGATTTCGTTTCGTTTAAAATTCTTCTCCCTCTTTCGTATAAACTCTCTCGTGATGCCACTCGTCGTCGTACACCAACGTGACTACGATGACACAACGACAACGACAAAGAGAAAACGACGACTACGACGACTACGATGACGACGACGACGACGACGACGACGACGACGAAGGACGACTTCACTGATAGCTGAAAAACTTTTAAACGATCTCGTTAAATAATTTTGAAATTCTATTTAAAATACTTCTATTCGCTTGAGAGTATTAAAATATTAGTTGGATGAGTTAAATTTTGTAAAGAACATTTACCTCTTTCTATATATATATCATATAGGAGAAAAAAAGAGAGATAAAATGAGAAATAGAAATAAATATCTAACAAGTTCTGCTGGCCAGAATAATTGACTATATGGTAGACTCATATATAACGTAATTAATTTGTTACGCCGTTATATTAAATTCGCGCTATTGGAAATCGCATTAAATGAATATATTTCTCGCTATTTTTCTTTTTTCTTTTTTCATTTAAATAATTAACATATAAATATTTAAAAATTAAAATTTTGGTTTTTTTTAGCGAATTATTTTTAATAACGGTGTGTTTAAAATCACAAATTACAAAAAAAAAAAAATGAAAAGAAACAATTACGAAACAGAAAAAATCACTAACGATGAAAACAAAGAATATAAATCTCAATTAGGATTAATTTAATTTTTAAATACGGCGAATTCTCATATTTTATTGTATACGAACAAGAAATTCGTATTATAAATATCTTCAACGTCTTATTAAAATTTGTGCTTTATGAACTCGTCTACTGTATACGTGAATCATTAAAGAATGATTTGAAAAAAAAGAAAAAAAAAATGGAAAGGACAACGGTAAGTATAAGTGTGTGATAAGCTTTTTTCTTTCTTTTACCGAAAAGTGGCAAAAGTGCAAAGAATAATATAAGAGAAAAGTAAAAAAAAGAGAAAGAAAAAGAATTTGGTGGCGAGGAGAAGGAGGAGGAGAAGGGTGTGGGAGAGAAGGTTGGGGGTCAAAAAGAAACAAAAAAAAAAAAAAAAAAGAATACGAGGATCCTAAATCTCTTGGCGAAGGTTTGAAACGGATTAAGATTTTATTTTATCGGTACGTTTCTTAACGGTCGAACGTTAACTTTAACGCAATTCTTTTACGAGAGTCGTCTTTACGACGAATCTGAAATCTCAAGTTAGAGTAAGAGTAAGAGTAAGATTTCGATTTAGTATAACGCGAGCGAGAGTAGTATGATGGCAAGTTGGCTACGACGAGCTTGCACATGAATGAGAAAATTTCATAGTAGGTATTATATAAACGCGAGTATGAAGGGATAATACGTAAGATGTCTCTATATACTTGCTTATACTTACATATGTGTTTGTTGCCACCGATAAAGAGAAACGGCGTTGAGCAGTTTAACATTGTAGTTACGTGAAATTTCGTAGGTCGTAAGTCGTTTCACGAGGCGGAAGGAACGATAAGTACGTATATTTGTCTTACGAGTTGTTCGACCTATGGAAAGAGAGGGGTGGAGGGAAAGAAGAGAAGGGATACTAAATTTGTATTACTTTCCGGTGCCGGTAAAATCGTGACATAATTCTACTCCTAGTTTTTTCTATGGTTTAAACCAAAAAAAAAAATGTAATAAAATAAAATATAAAAGATATAAAAATAAGTCAAATAGGAAAAGAAAAAAAAGATACAAAATTACTTTTGTATTATGACTTTCGAAGTTTTCTAGACGTTGATGAATCCTCTTTGAATTTACGGCGGTCGATTTGAATGTAAACAAAAGTCGAAAAATCACTAACGATAAGAAAAAGTACAGGACTCTACGAAAGTACTTGTAAAAGTTACTCTTTTTATTTCTCTCTCTCTCTCTCTCTTTTTCTCATACTTATTCTTCCTTTCTTTTCCATCTCCTCGAGAGCAAAAGAAGTAAAATTCAACGAGTGAGCATTATAAAAAAAAAAAAAAAGGAAAGAGACCTCTCGGATATGCGCGCGGTTTGTTATAATTTACTTCCCCGTTAACCAATATTCACTACTATCCAGTCCCGTGAAACTCGAGTCGTTTAACGTTCGAACGTTGAACGTATAACGAGTAAAAATATATTTCGATATAGATACATTTTGTATATATGTGAGTGTATGTACATGGATATGTATGTATGTATATGTATAGTAGATGCTTTTCACGATAGCTCTTGCTCGTTTCTCTCGTTTCGATGCTCGTTCGTTCCTGTTCGCGTTCATTCGTTGCTAAATTTTACGACCACCTTCGTCTCGATTACGGCTTCTTTTTGTATCTTTACCATCGGACATGGTTTATTATAGACATTTGATAACGCAGCACGGTATTTACCGTTGAGTTGAAACTTTACATCTTTCCTTTACAAATTCCAATTTTTTATTTATTTCCAAATTCGTTCAATTGAATGATATCTTGTTTTTTTCCTTTTTTTTTTAAATAATTCACATTTAACCTATCATGTGCAATGTTGTTTTTTTAGAAACAAGAATTATTATCAGGTCAACTGTACAAACAACGTGATACACGCTATAGAAAATTTGATTAATACGTTTAAATTACATATTTCCTTGTTTTTTTATTTGTTTTTCTTTTTATTGAAATAAATCATAAAATCAGTTATTTAGTCCACTAACAAAATTACGATTATATCGGTAATTATTTTTCTATACTTTATTTACCAATGATAAAAAATCATTCTCATGCTTAGAAACGAAGTTTAGTTATCTATCGATAATAATAGTATATACGTGTGACATGGAACACGTTGAAAGGATCATAATAAAAGTTATAAAGACGAGCATGGCGTACGCGATGATTGATCGACGTCAGTGTATCCTTGGAATAATATAAATGTGATGATATACATCACGTGGCAAAGTTTCGTACGAAAATTGTTACGATAGTTGAATGATGTTCGTCGAAAGTAGGAAACGATACGGAAGAGATAAAAAGTTTGTAATGTTAATGGCTATATGTATCGAAAAATAGGATTCGTTTATATACGTGGAACCGAGAAAGGGTTCCATATATATATATATATATATATA
>NW_015148977.1:3306674-3317882 GCF_001465965.1 Polistes dominula
ATATATATATATATATATATATATATATATATATATATATATATATGGTGTAATACATAGGTTCTATAGTAAGTAGATAGGTAGGTAGATCTCTACCAATATACAAGTGTTCGTAATACAGTTATACTCGTAGACGGAATAAAGAGAAAGATCGCTCATGCGATTTCTACGGAATTTTTATAATCAAGAAACGCCGTGGAGAGTAAGATAAAGGGCGGAAATTTTTAGTATTCTTGCCAGGAAACTCTCGAAACGCGGCCAGAGTTCCGAAAAGTCTCGGTTTGAAAAATTTTTCTTTCTTTCTAAAATAACAAATAAAAATCCTTAAAAGAAATATTATCTCGTTTGAAAAAGAATAAAAAAACGTATCACACACGATTCAAGCGAAATTTTCCTAAAATATTTCAATCTAAGATTCTTTCATTCGATCGCGTTTTAATTTAAAATTTTATTATTAATAGAAAAAAATATCTTTAAGTTAGGCAAGCTTTTAAGATCATTAAGTATTCCATATTTGATACAGTTTTCAAATATTATTGAATTTTAGATTATCTCTGATCTAATTTGGTTGAAAACAAATAAGATGGTGATAGGGTGCGTGTGGTCGACCAGAAATAGGAGGAAATGATGTTTTCGCGGTAAAGTTCCACAAACACGTTTCATAAACACTATTATCCTGGGCTTTTAACGAGGAATTCTATCTTCTGATCGTCCGAGCGTCGGGAACGTTACTACCCTTCATCGTAGAACAGCATAACGCGAGAAACGCTTTACGTAATATACATATGCTACCGATTAAAAGCGATACGTTAGCTCGCGTGAACTCGGCCGCAAGAGTGCTTTAATGAGAATATCTGGGTAAGCCTATATTGACATTTCACTGTGCATACGAAGAACGATGCTGGGAGAAAGCCAAAGAGAAGTCTACGGCAGACATGATACTCCTACGTAATCCTCTCAGCATCCTATTTATTTATATGCGAGTGAGTAGTACGCGTGCTCTGCTGAGAAATACGAAAGGTCGACAGTGATATTATATTATCGTTTTATCATATATTCAACATAAACCACTACTTACAAAGTAACGTCGTACACAAACTCGAAAGAAGGATATGACATGTGTAAGAGAAACAAAGTTATTAAATAATAACGTTGGTTGGGAAAACGAAGAAGAATATTTTATGAAATAAAATACGAAAGAAAGAATGAAAAAAAGAAAAATAAACTACTCGCTGGATTCATTAAACTTTGTATACATTTCACTAAAGGATCGCTTGCTTTGACACTGTTATCAAATGATATCTACGTTATTTTAATTAGAAAAATGAAACTAGACGTATGACTTACTTTTACTTTGTCATCGAAATACTTACGTGATGGATGTTTTTATATATATATATTTTTTTTCATTAAAACAATATTATTGTTCTTATTTATGCAATGCAATTTTTTGTAAAATAATATTTGTTACGTATTGTTTCTGTTATGAAAATGAATATAGAGGAGATAAACTTGTGTTTTTTTTTTTGTCAAAAATATAATTTATCTTATTTTGGTAATAGTACTCACCAGTCACGAGTAGCTTCAGCGACGAACATCATTTGATTGTAAGTATGCGTAGCAGAAGAATAATGACGATGGTGATCCTCGATTGGCACTATCGCATGACAAGCTAATCGAGTCTCGTTTTGATCGAGAATTGTCAAGTTATGTTGCGAGGCTAAAAGACGGGAAGCCATTCGATCCAGGGCCACCCATGATTTTGGTGCTACAACCCATGATGGATACGAGCAACGTTCCACGTATTCTGAAATATAAAAATAAAACATTAAAAGACATTAAATGGTATATATATATATATAATAAAAAACTAAAAAATAAAAATATTCCATATATTTTCGTTCAATCAATTAAATTCATTCGGTTATATTACTTAAATAAAAAAAAAAAAACATTTTAAACAATATCATTTTTCCTTACTCATTTAAAATTTCAATTATAGAAACATTTGACATCAATAACATTATCCATACGTAAATAAATACCTATTAAAATATAATATTTTAAACACCTCTTTTTTTTTCTTGGGGAAACTTTTTTCAATGAAAATTTTAACGATCGAAATATGGGTTACTACGACAGTTACAAAAATTGAATGATCCCATTCGAGACCACTTGCACACCGTGTGTGCAATCATACTGAACTATTATCAATTAATTTGAGTAAAGTATTCGTCGAAATAAGACTTTTTTTTTGGTATAAATATAATAGTATCTTTAAAGCATAGAAAAACAAAATTTGGCATTGTAGAATTGACAATCTAATAAAAAAAAGAAAAAGAAATTGCTCTTTGGAACCGTGTTCGAAAAAAGTCGTGGTCTTCTGGGTTATTCTACATACACTAATAGTAGGTAATACATACCCTCTTATATACATAATATGTATATTGGTAAATTAAAAAAGGGAAAGAAAATGAGGATTCGATATAAAGTTGTTGAAGCATCGATCGAATACTTTCTTTCATCTTCTTGTGAGTTCCTTTTGCTTATGATATCTCGATGGCTTAGAAGACGCGACAGTATTTGTGTAGTCACAACGAAGCTCTGTTTATTTGCGCGTCCGAACGGAATTGCGCTAGCAAGGACGTTAGTGTGAGTAATACGCTCTTCATCCGACTCGGGGACTAGGGGGTTGGGTGTGGGTGGGGATACGAAAGGAGCTTCGAGTTGCAGGAGATCCCGGGGCTAATCTGCCTTCTGGAAAGTTTAAATGGAAACGCCGAGAACCGGGGGCTCAATGTGAGCGAAAGAGAGATAAAGAGCGAGAGAGATAGACAGAGAAAGAGAGAAGAGAAGAGGAATGAGGAGGATAACGAAACATCCGGGATGCCGTTGCGAGCCGATGAAAAATTTTTAAGCTTCTTATCGCTCCAGTCGAATTTATTGCGGCCCACGTACGGCAACGATTTCGAAATATTAATTCCGTGCCACGTGTAGTACGACTGGCGAAACTGGTGGTAAATGGTAACTAGTGAGAGAAAGAGAGAAAGAGAGAAAGAGAGAGAGAGAAGTGAATCGTACGTTTCACGATTGAATGCCATGATTTTTCTGTGCTGAAAATTGAGAAAGAAAGAAAGAGAAGGAAAAAAAATGAAAAAGAAAATAAACTGGATAATCCAGTACGAAAATTACTTCCAATGCGTGTTTCTACGGTATTTGCAAAAAGAATCGGTATAGATAATCTTTCTTTACTATCCTATTCGTCGATGTGTGTCGCTAAATCAAATAAAACACCCGGGGATTACCATAGATAGGTATAGCAATTTTTTGACTATTTTATCGGAGGATCTCGCGTATGTGTGTGTGTGTGTGTGTGCGTGGTGTGTCCTCATTGTTTTACTTGTTCAATGACACGTATAGAAAAACATATCGTTCGAACGTGTTTCTTTTTAGGGTAATTTGATCTTTGGTGAAATCACGAAAGATCGGACTGGTATCGTATTATGTTATACACGTATGTAGTACGTGTCTACCTATATCGAAGAATATTCCAAGTAGCTAGTGTCGATCACTCCTCGTCCTCGATACTACACCACTTTCCGCAGGCAGCTTCATAGTTTACGTGCTCCGTTTTGCTATACTCCTACATACTCCTTCTGTAGATCGTAAGTCAGTCTATGTACTTGCATCCTACCGAAACTTGAATCTTCTTCGATATCCGGTGAAACCGAGCAGAACTTCAATCTCACTACCACGATCGAGAGAAAGAAAGAGAGAGAGAGAGATTTGATTGAGATTTCAAATTAATCCGTAAGCAAATTCATTTCTTGTATATGTAGAATCAAGAACGAACAAGAATATTTGCTCGTTCTAAAAAAATGTGAAAACATATACATATAACCGTTGAAATTGTTTCGTAAAAGAGTTACGATAATAATAATTGGAAAATTCATAATTTCATTTATAAAAATAACCGGTGATTTTCGAATCTCTTACGTGCCTCTCCCAACTCGAGAAAAAATTTGTTTTTTTATTTATAATATAAATCCTCCGTTTGGTAACAAACAATTTTTATCTGAAACATATTTTCTTATTACTTAAATTCTTGTAGAATAACCAGGCTTAGTTAATCCACCATGTATATGAAGCATCACGTGAATATGGTATATATCTAGATAAATATTTATCTAAATATATGAATATCTCTAACTATATACAAAAGTGAAGTTATATTATCTTTGAACATGATTTCGATTACACGGACGCACGGCCACAAAGTTTTGCCATCCATTTACCTCACATTCGTTTCCAAGTTTCGAAACGTTCAGTCTGTCTGTCTGTTGGTTGGTCGGTCGGTTCGTTGGTTGGTTGGTTGGTTAGTTGGTTGGTTGGTTGATCGGTCGGTCGGTCGGTCGTCCGTCCAGCTAGCAAGCTAGCCGGTCGGTCTGATAGATTTGTTTTTCACTAAATTAATTCAATTTTATATTACATCGTTGGAAAACGGCAGTATGAGAAGAGCACGGACATTCGCGAATGTGTGTTTTATTTAAATGATTTTGCAGATGATTTCGCAATTTGATTACTCCTCTCTCACACGCAGACACACCCACACACACACATAGTCTGTGTCTATCTTCGTGCTTTGCAATCATTTCCCTCCATTACTATCTCACCATCCGAATATGCTGTTATTTTGTAATCTACTACGTTTCCGCATATTTAAAAAATTCATTTCTCCAGTTTCCAATTTAACAACAGATGCCAATCGATGTGAAATATTTTCTCATGAAGTGAATAAGGTACAACGTCGAACCGCTTTTAAGTCAATCTCGGCTATTTGCTTGAATTTCGACGAAGTTTTCCTTAGGCGTACTTCGCTTCATCCATCATAGTCTTCGAGAGTTACAAAGCAATCTTCGAGCATGAGACGCGCACAGATTGCTTGACGTTACCTGGCGACCTGTTTTATTTCACGAGACCGATGACCTCGTCGAATCGATTTTAAATTTTTAAGTTAGGTAATCGCGTTAAACGTATACACACACACATATATATGTATATATACATTTTATATTTATTTTTAATAAAAAAGAAAAATAGTAGAAATCAACAAAATTTATATTTGTATGGTGGAAAACGATAGAATAACGACACTTTTCATCTCGCGAATATTAAACTTGAATAAAAGATAAACTGAAAAATACAAGAAATGTGTTAAAATGATAAAAAACCTTATAGTCTTACCGTAAGACTTCTCAAACATAATTGAAATCCTTGTAAAAACTTTAAAAGGTAGTAAAAACAAGTGTAATATTTTCAAAGGCAACATGCAAATAAAAATGTTAATTATCGTTTATGACTGACATGAATAAATGAAGTTTCTATTTCGAATATTAAAACATTTCTATTAGAACATGTATAATGATATCAAAAGTATTATACATTAAACCATTATAATTTTGCAATATAAACGAGATTATAAATTAATAAAAAAATAAATAATGTTAATAATTATTTTCTTGAATATTTGACGATGAAATGATCGAATAAGAAGATTCCTTGTAAAAGTAACATTAAACGAGAAATAAAATGATTGTAATTGAACTTACTCTGTTTCATTTTATATGTCTTTGAAGCCTCCGAGATGCTAAGAAGGCCGGTACAAGTAGCGTCTCCACTTTCAGCCATGTCCCACGTGTTGTTCGAGCCTCTGGTATATATATAACACCTGTAGCTCTCCTCGTTGTTCGTCTTACGATGACCGTATAAACGCGCCACCATGTAGTTTGTATTACTCTCTTTCCAGGTAGCCAAACATTCCAATTGGACTTCTATATAGAAAAAACATTGCGATAATGTATATTTTTTTTCCGAATATTTATAATAATATATAAAATAAAATAGTTCTATGACAATAATAATAATAATAATAGTAATAGTAATGAAAATTCATTAACAGCGTCAAGGTATGATACAATTTGTCCATACAAATGAGGCAAGGAAATTATGATTAATAATTGAAAAAACAAATAAATGAAAAGTTTAACACACGATTGGCATTTCGATCAATTTCTATTTCAATATAAATACACGAAAAACTTACTTTATTTTTTATATTCGTACCAGTTAATTATTACAATGGACTACTAAATCAAACAATTACGAATATTGATTGTACAAAATTGAACTATGATTTAAATAATAATATAAACAAAAAAATCCTACAATAAATTATAATTTTGTTACTAAAAAGTCTACTGTCAAATTATTATTCGCAATTAAAAATATTTTCTCGAACACGTAAATCACGTTACGTGCTCTCGAAACTTTGATAATCTTGTCATATTAGAGAGATTATTATCGCATACTCATCTAACGCGAGTTATTATTATATACCTTCGTACGTAGAACTTTCGCGAACCTCTATGTAAACTATAATAATCGAGGTTACATTTGCTTGAAGAGAAAGTGTTAGATGGAGATAGATATAGAGAAAGAGAGACAGATAAAGAAAGAGAAAGAGAGAGAGAGAAGAATTATTTTTAGTTTTTTTTCTTTTGATTCGTAGACGAATTACGAAACACCATCGTCCATCGATGATGATTATCCCGAAAATTCGTATCGATGAAGGCAGACACCAACAAATGATAACTGACAAAGCCATTAATCATTTATCACTGCCGTCGATAGGTTTATCGATTATGTTACAAGGCTCGTACATCGCGCAGGAACCCATGTTAAACAAGCAAATTACTGGGCTAACTTTTCCGAAGGGCTTTCTCTCTCTCTCTCTCTCTCTCTCTCTCTCTCTCTCTCACTCTCNCTCTCTCTCTCTCTCTCTCTCTCTCTCACTCTCACTCTCTCTTTCCTTTTTCTTCTTCTTCTTCTGCCATACTACACTTCTCCCCTTTTTTTTTCTTCTATATTTTTTTTTCTTTTTATATATATTTTTTCTTTATATTTTTTTACTTCCCCAGTTTTTTGTTTTACTTTCTCCTTTTTTTCATTACGGAAGTGACTTCTCTGCGAGCTTTACCATCCGCTACGATAAAAAAGGAAGGAGCTAACGGTACCGACTCGAAATAATACAGTGAAATAACTGTGCGAGACACGAGAATACGTTAAATACTTTTCCGCTTGCGGCCGATGCGGAAAGTTTTCTATAAAAAGGCCACGTGTTTGTACTTCTTTCTCTCTCTCTCTCTCTTTCTCTTACTCTCTTTCTCGCTCACTCACACACATTCTTCATTATTGAAATTTTCAAAGTTTGCGAAAGAGTACGAGAGACTGACGGATATTTTACTGAGCGAAGGCTTAACGATATAATATTATATTACATAGAAAGTAAAAAAAATGGAAAAGAAAAGAAAAAAAGAAAGATTATGAAATTGAATAATTATTGTTTATCGACAAATAAAATAAAAAAATAAACAGGAAAAGAAGAATGAAAGAAACTGACCTAAGCTTTCGGTGGAACGAACATTGGGGCAAGCCTGATAACGCAAAAGTAAACGTGACTCTTGCGTGCATACTTCGGCACGAGAGAGCGGCGAATTGCATTCGCCGTCGCCTTGACTGTAAGTGAACTCCAGGGGTCCCTTTATAGGGCATGGTAAGGGTGCTGCTACCGTTCGAAAGAGTGAAACCAAGATGGCGTCGCTGCGGAGATGATTGCAAATACTCTTCAGATTTGGCTCCGACGAGTCAATGCAATAACCTGAAAATGTAATTTTTCATTTTAAAAAGAAAAGAGAAAGAGATAGAGAAATAGAGAAAAAGGAAATTTAACACGTTTTCGAGTTCAACACTTACTTTCTTTGTACTGCAATACATTAAGATGTTTCTTGTTTATAACCATACACCTATAGCAACCCACTTTTCTGTAACAACAAAAATTCAGAGTTAAGATTAAATGATAATACATTGAGCATGAAAGACTAGCATTTTTTATCGTTTTTTTTTCTCTAATATATTTCTTTTTTTTTCTTTATTCCAAAAATAACATGATAAGAGTTAAACTTCAAAAGATAAAGAACGTTTAATCGAGAATTGTAGATACATCAACAATTTGGGGGATGATTAACAATAAGTGTTTTTGACTGACGTAGAAAAAAGCTCATAGAAACAGTGAACCTGCCTAAGGGTTTTTAAAAGCCTAAACGTGTTTATCTCGTTTCTCTGTACTTCCTTCAAGGATTTGAAAACTTTCACAGTGCGGTGAAGTCCGTCATCATCAGTATTACTACAGCTAAAGGTAGTAGCAATAGCCCGGATGTATATCGGACTGACGGACAAGACAAAGGTAAACTTTGACTTTAGCTACGTTCGAAGAAAGATAAAGAGAGAGAGAGAGAGAGAGAGAGAGAGAGAAATAGAGAAAGGAACAGGAATAAGAAAGAGAAAGAGAGAAAAAGAGAGAAGGTGACTCGCAAAGTGGTACAGAGTATACTAAAGAGAAAGAAGACAGAATGGGGTTTGCGTTTGAGTAAGAAAGGAAAAGGGTTTTAGGAGAAAGGAGTCTCTACTCTTGGGAGAAACAGAAGGTAGAGAAGGTAGAAGAGAAATCGTAGACCGGAGGCTAAGTAAGCTAGGTGCCAACTAGTAAGGACAAGACAAGTTTGAAAACTTTTAAGTAGCTACGCGATACTACTTGGACTTATAGTCTTTCTCTATCTCTCTCTCTCTCTCTCTTTCTCACTCTCTCGTTCTTTATTGCGTCTCGTAGTTTGTCTTTTCGGCGTGTACAAATGTTACTTTACTATACTCACGTTTGTAGTGATGCGGCCTAGTGTGGGTGCAAACATGCGAAGAATGGTTAAGAGAGAAAGAGAAAGAGAATGGGAATGATGTAACGTGCGATAAGGACGTAAGAAGCACGCTAGATCGTTTGAGCTTCTCATTCCTAACCTTCTTAGTCGATTCTCTAGGTACACCGTGTAAATTAGCTTTGAGAATATTGCGAACTTTGTCTCGCGAAAGTGTCACGATACAGAGATTTTCAGTGTCTCGAGATACATCGTGAATTAATCGAAAGAAAGAAGAAGAGAAAGAGAGAGAGAGAGAGAGAGTACCTTTATGATATCTTATTACGATACGAGAAATAATATAACTTTAACTGACTATAAGAAATATATAAAACATATTTTGTTAGATGTTATAAGTTTATTTGTAACTTGAACAAAGTCTTGTTTTGCTTTAAATGTAAACGAATAAAATTGAACATGTTCATAGTTTAAAAAACATTGTATGAATTAATTAACATTTATGAATATTTTTTAATCGATTCGAATGCAAATTCTTAAATATCTCGAAATAAGAATAAATAAAGGAAAATAAAGACGGCACAAATGATTCTTATATTTATTGTGATCTATCGTAAAATAAAAAAAATGTAAGTAAGAAATAAAGGAAAGAAAAGAATGAAATAGGTTTAACATCAAAAAGTGACCAATCAACGTTAATCTCTTAAAGAAAAAGAAGAAAATTTCGAGGGACCATCGACAGCTTTCAAGAAAATAGTAGAAAAAGACGAGAGATTCTTTTCTTTTCTTTTCTTTTCTCTTCTCTTTTTTTCTTATCTCGTAGCTTTTGCGCGCTAGGCAATTAACTCTAATTGACTCGAAGAAATTAATTATTCCGTTCCGTCTTTCGCGAGAACCAGATTATCGACAATCTTGAGAAAATGCCCGATAATTGCTGGCAATGTAAACGCGAATTCGGTTAAATTGTAACAGGTAAGAAAAATTAGGTTAAATTTTGTTTTTCTTTTTTTTTTTTTGTTTTCTTTTCTTTGAATGATCTATACAGAAAGTAGCTTTTTTTCTTTTATTTTTAATTTCTGGATTATTAGAAAATAAACTTACTTGTTAATTGGAAAATTTTTGATTGAGAAGACACAATGCACGATTATAAATAGCATTGATTTTTTTACTTTTATGATATTTATCAAATATCAAAAAAAAAAAAAAATAAAGTTAGTATCTCAGTCGGAAAATAATATAATTACTTTTTAACTCATCGTTCTTCTTTTTTTAATATCGTCAAGAATATTCACGTCTTTTAGAGTAATAAATCCTTTCCGGTCTAGATACGTAAATAATTTTATTTATTTTTTAAAGAAAAGAACAGAACAATTGCCTTGTTAAAATTGTTCATACAGTCAAACGTAATGTTCTGTTTATTTCTCTTGAAATCGATTTTTTAATTTTACAAAACCAACAAATTGAATTAGTTTCGATTTTACAATATCAATTTGACTAAGTTTCTCATGCAAAAAACGATGTTGGGTCGTTTTCAATCGGTTCATTCCTCTATTTTTTTCCTCATTAAGCCACTAAAAAAATTGTTAGGTCGACCGTAATAATAGCTTCACTATTCGTAACAAAAAATCGCTCTAACAAATGAGAAATTAGATTTATTTTTAAGCCCTTATAAACATGTGTTTAAAAATACTATAATTTAGGTTTCCTAAAATCCGCATTAGTTTAAATTTAACTTCACTCTTTTCTATTTGTGTGATACCAATTTTGAAAAAGCCTACCACGTTTTTGTTTACATCGATGAAAATATCTTTTGATATTATTTGCCGATACCAAATAATAGTAAATAATAATCTCTATGTATAAAACTTACAGATTAATAAATGCATCATAATATATAATAAGTTTAACGAAACCCGTAACAGTTTCAGTTTTCCGCAAAATTATCGATCTTTTAAAGTATTTCTAACACACTATATACAAGTAACTTTTGATATTAAAATATTATACAAACGTTGCAAAATTTATCTACGTTATGAAATTTAACAACCAATAAGTGCATCGCAAAGTGTTTCAACGTGAATGGAAATTTAGATTGTATCAGAGTGTTTGTAAAAGATTATAACAACGAAACAAAAGAAAAAGGTGAATAAAAAATAAATAAATAAATAAAAACCGAAAAGATAGATATACAAATAGATAGATAAATACGGATAAAAAGATTTAAAAAAAGAAGGGAGATAGAGAGAAAGAGATAGGAGAAAGAGAATGAAAAAAGTGAAAAGTTCTAATAGCGTTAAAATGGCGGCTGTTACGTCCAGTTACGGTAGGGTCGAATTGAAAATTGTGGGAGAGGGTTTGGTAGGTAGATAGGTAGATAGGTAGGTATGTAGGTAGGTAGGTAGGTAGGTAGGTAGGTAGGTAGGTAGGTAGGTAGGTAGGTAGGTAG
>NW_015148977.1:3322856-3342697 GCF_001465965.1 Polistes dominula
ATATATATTTACGTAAATGGCTCGTTTATTAATTATAATCGATAAGTCTTTGAAAGTTATATTATTTGTTTTAAATCAATGTGCAAGAATTAAAAAGGAAAAAAAAGAAAAAGTTAACAAACATAAAAAATCAGTTTAATTAACGAACACAGTTGAGGTAAATAGAGAAAGAATCAATCGAAGTAATCGCTAATGTTGATATAAACAAAATGTTTGATAATTTCACGTATTTCGTTTTTAATAAAACTCGATGTGAGATTCGAAAATAAATATGAATTTAAGTAAAGACAGGTAGGCAGGCAGACAGGCAGGCAGATAGGCGGGCAAGAGAACGTTAATAAAATGAGAGAACAATTTTTTTTAACTTTGCTTTCTCTCGTTTCGCGTAATCCACCGAAATTCTTTCTATAAAATATCAAAACGTTTTCACCGACAGTTTTGCGCGATCTCAGAGATTAGAACATGTAAAAAAAAAAAAGAAAAAAAGTAGAATGGTAAAAACGTAACGATGATAACTACAAAGCCTCGTTAATCTTCCCACCCAGGTAGGATATGTGCACACATAACATATATATATATATATATACATATATATGTGTGTGTGTACATAGAATAGATATGGTACGACATCGAAATCTAGGTACAACCGATCTCCATCGATTTCTTTTCGAATGTCAGGGTTGAATGGTCGTGGCAACGGCTAATCGTTGTCCGACGATGCGTTTAAAATTGCTCGAGGGCGTTCTATCGTTCCCGAGAATTGAACCGAAAAAATTTGTCCTCTTTAACGAGTGTCGTCCTTATTCTACCAACAAGGACAAGAACCTTCCACTTGTATTAAAATAGAAAATAATCGTCCGGAATTGGGACAAATGATTTCGTTGATTTTGTTTTTATCTTCGCATTTTTTTTCTTTTCATTTTTTTTCTCATATTATTTTCGCTATTGGGTTTCTATATATATATATATTATTTGGAGGGGGGGGAAGGTTGAGAAATAATAGATTTTAAATTCGAAGGAACAGGATCTTGCTCGTGAAATTTGCGTTTTACATCGAGAAAACCATTGACATCATCATCATCGTCATCTGAATAATATTCACGTGTCAACAATTCTCTTCGATCCGTTCTTATTTATTTAACTATCGAGCAAGCTCACTTACGTGAAGTCAGGTATTCCTGTTTTAACGAGATGCCCTGTTAGAGCCAAAAGTTTTTTTCGATAATCTTCGCTCGATCGGTTTTCAGGGTGACGATTAATAAAACCATTTATAAGAGAGAGAACAAGAAGGGGAAAAGATATATGATTATTTTCTATTTCTTTCTTTATATCTGAATTTGTATATATATAGTAAATTCTATTAAATACATAAAATAAAGGATAAGAAATAAAGAACGAAAAAACCCCCCAAAAAAAGAAAAGAAAAAAATAGAGAGAATATAAAAACCACAAACCAAAAACCAGTAAAAAAAAAAAAAGAAAAAGAGAAGAAGGATTGATAGAGAGTTGCAAAAAAAAGGTGTAGTATAAAAGTATTGAAAAAAAAAAATTCGTCAAAGCTTGAAACATTGCATGTGACCTGTTTTTTCGATTGAAATTCTTTAACGATAAGAAAATAAAATAAAAATAAAAATAAAAAGTAATAGTAACGTAAAGAATTAGTAACGAGTAACACGATTTCTGTTCGATTGTTAACCCGATCCAAATTAACGATTGAGGAGAGTAATTTTGTTTACAATGTCTAATAGCCCGATAGCGTGTAAAGGTGATCCAACTGTCCCCCTAAAATTCTCTCTCTCTCTCACTCTCTCTCTCTCTCTCATCCTTGTTTCCTCCGTTCTGCGCCCTCTGGAATGGTATCCACCAACAAGGTGCTTCCCTAAACCGTTCCCGGACATGGTTTATTGATTTCTCTAGTGCGTAAATACGCACGCCACTCCGTGCTCCGCACTAATGACGTACGAGAGAGCAAGAGAGCAAGTATGAGAGAGTACAGAGAGTGTATCTGCGTGTGTGAGAGAGAGAGAGAAAGAGAGAGAGATACACATACACTGGCCGCAAAGCAGAAGCGACATTTCCATGCATTATCATCTAATCATATCTACCTACCTACCTACCTACCTACCTACCTACCTACGTAGGTCGTCATAAACGCATGCGTCAGGCGTTAATTATACATATGTGTATTAATATGTACACATATATGTATATATTTATGTATACGATATTTATCAACGCTTTTTCTTTCACAAAAAAAGGAAAGAAAAGATAAGAATCTTGAACACATTTCTAATGGTTTTATGATAAATGTCTGAACCAAGTACTCATCGCTATAAATAAAGTGTACGAAAATAAACGATTAGCATGAAATTGGAATGTCTATCTCATAGTAATATTTTTACATTCGTACACGTCAATAATATTATTACTATTTATGGTAATCCAAAAAAAAAAAAACACACAAAAAAATAGGTAAGATCAATTTTTAATAATAATTGAATAATCGTAATAGCTTTAATGGCATAGACGTTCTTCCAAATGGTTTTTAAATTTAGTTACGTGTATGATACGTTAATAAGCAGTAATAAGGATACTGATTTTAAAATAAGATTGAAAGATGGTTAAAATCATTTTTAGAATCATCGAGATAAATTTTTCGTTGGCAATTATTCAATTAAAAATCTAGTTCAGACAGATATTATTGGATTAGACAAACGAGACGTATAAAAAACAAATGATTTTTCTCGAAGCGAATATTCGATAGGCTATTAAATTAGACATATCCTATCGCGAATTTTTGTATTGTATTTCAGGAAAGAGACGAGTAACGAGAAAGTCGTAGGTGGGAGTAAAAACACGGTGCGTATGAAACGAAAGCGAGAAAAAGAGAAAGAGAAAGAGAAAGAGAAAGAGAGAGAGAGAGAGAGAGAGAGAGAGAGAGGGTGTATAACGGGAAAAGGGTGAATTTAGTAACGCGATATTTTAGCTGCAGGCATCCGCATAAAGCTAAAAACCTATCGCGTTACAAAAGCACACGAGATGCGTGGTAAAAATCGAAGTAATCCGCATACCGTCATATATTTCATCCGGACAAAAGAGAAATATTAATAGAAAGAGAGAAGGAGAGAGAGAGAGAGAGAGAGAGAGAGAGAGAGAGAGAGAATAAAAAAAGGAAATAAACGTTATTTTGACGTTCTGAAAACGAAAGTGCACCCGGCAAGAAAATTTATCGACGATTAAGGTAAGCGGAGGCCCTTCTACGGGATACTAATTAAAAAGTTGCCCCTTCGGGGATTAATTTCATCGCGAGTTATATTACGTCCTTACTCCTACCGCGTTACCACAACTTCCGGAGTAACATCGCGGAAATTGCCGTAAAAAAAAAAAAAAAAAAAAACAGAAAAAAAGAAGAAAATAAAATAAAAAAAGGAAGGAGGAGATAAGGTAAAGGAAGAAGAAGAAGAAGTACAAGAAGATGAGAAAGAGAGAAGGAAAAAGAGTTTTTCGAACGAAAGTTGTACGTAGTAAACAAGGCAAGCGAGCGACACCTATTCTGATCTTTTTATAAACTCCTTAACTATCCCACTACTACAAAGTATCTAAATTTTGACATTAACTATGGTACGACGTTTATAGTTAGACGTTGTTAATAATGAAATGATAAGCGAACACGGTGACCAGTTAATATCTACTAAAACTGAACAAAAGCTCGACGAAACTCGACGAAGTGTTGAGCTTTGGGACTACGGCTAATGTTTGTTAATGCGAATCCTACGAATAAGTAAGTGAGAGATGATATTTTGTCCTTGTCGTGAACAAAACACACCGACTATAGTTCTGACATCAAATAGGTTCTAATACGATGCTCGATGAAACAAAACAGAGCACACACTTTACAAGTAGCTTAAGAAAAACTAAGAAACAAGATTTTTTTGATGAAATATAATTCATCCATATTATTCTACAATTATAGAATATTGGACAAGAATTAAGAATTCGATTATTGCTATAAACAGTATACTTTGGTCCTGCGTTATTCATTTAAAATATGTCGAAATAAAAGAAAGATAAAGTAATAAATAGAAAAGAGGAAGATAAGAGAAAACAGATTAAAAAAAAAGAAAAAAAAGAGAGAGAGAGAGAGAAAGCACGGGGGTGGATTTGGAATCTTAGACCTTCAAGAAAAGCCACTCCGAAACTGTTGAGCTAGCTTGTATTACACAAATGTTGGATTTTCTTCTTGTATTTTCTTTCGGACGAAATAACGAAGCTCCTGGGTTATTTCCTACGGAAGAAGAAAGACAGAGAAACTTACGATGAGACTTGATAGAAGAAAAGAAAGAAATAGAATAAGAAAGAAAGAAAGAAAGAGAGTAATACATAAACGAGAGGATAGTAGAAAAGGAGAAAACGAAGAAACGTTCGAGTCTAATGGAGAACGTTCGAACTAGGAAAATAAGCAGCGTCGATCCTTACAGCAGCAGGATGCTTTTGCATTGAAATGTCGAGAACGGAAAAGAAAGAAAGAGAAGAGAACTACACACGTTTTACGTTCTTCGTCTTCTTCTTCATCTTTTTCTTCTTTTGCTTTTCTACCATTCTCCATCTTTCCTTCTTTATCCTAGCGTCTTCTTCTTCTTCTTTTTCTTACGAAGATGCAGCAGCAGCTTTGCCAATGACCGACGCTGAGTGATGTGAAAAAAAAAGCGTTGAAAAAGGGGAAGAAATACCTTTCAATACTAACCGCCACGGTACGTGGGCGCAGATGCGAGATAATCGACCACTTCGAAATTAGCTTCGGAATCTTTCTTTTATTTTCTACCAAGAAGAAAATTCGTTACGCTAGAAAGATTCGAAACTTTTACGTCCCCATCATCTCCTTGTCAATGATCTTTACGAATTGTTTTATTCTTATTTTTGTTTTTGTTTAAAGAATATTACTAAAAAGTTTTTGATGTTTAGGATAAGAATACTAAAATTGCAATCATAATAATAATTATTATTGTAATTAAAGTATATTCGTTGGAAAATTGCCTTACCAATGATTTTTAGGAATTTTTTTATTCTTATTATTTTTATAGAAAGTATTACTAAAAAGTTTTTGATATTTATGATAAAAATACTAAAATTATAATCATAATAAGTATTATTATTATTGTAATGAAAGTATACGTCATTGTAAAACTGCTAATCTTCCTATAAAATCATAAAACCCTTTCCCCATTATAATGTAACCCTTTCCTTATTAATAACCATCGTTATCATTTTCTTTTTTTTCACATGCCCATTTTAATTTGAAACAAACTCGAGAAAGTTGAGATATTTTTATGTGTAGCTAGGTTAATCATATTTAAAAACGATCACCAATCTTTTTCGTGACGATCAAAAGACCTGCTGCACCGAGTTCTTATTATTTTCCTAGCGTTCACATCAAAGGCATCAATTTCAATGTTCAGCGAACGTCGCACATTGCATGCGTGTTATTATAAGGTAAGCTTGAGAAACGAGGCGAAAGGCACGCGCGAATTCACGCATACGTGTGTACATAGTCGTGTATGTATGTATGTATGTATATATGTACGTATAGTCGAAAGGAAAGAGGTTTTCAACACTTTTTCCACGAACTCGTTCAACTCGTGGGTACCCGCAGGCCGTTGATTTAGCTATTTGCTACTTTCTGCTTTCTCGTTGCAAGCTCTTTCTCCCTTTTTATTTCGTTTTGCTTCTTTCATGGCTGTTTATCTCTTTCTGAAGTATCCTGATTTTTGTATGAAAGGAATGAAAAAAAAAAAAGAAAAGAAAAAAGACGAACTTATCATATTGATTTTCAATATCTAATTAACAATTAATCAAACGATCATACAATAACAAATTTCAATTTACTTTTTATCGGTTTTTTTTTATATGTTCTCTCTCTCTCTCTTTCTCTTTCTTCTTTTTTACCATTGGTACATCGAAAGTAAAATAAATAGAATTATTTTTCCGGAAACAATGTCGCGTGTAGAATCACCGACACAACCGTCATCGCGTACCGTTCTTTCTACATAATATTTGATTCAGAATTATTATTTTTGTAACGCAGCGTCGAACGGTTTGTTGCATACATACACACTGCCACGCTTGGTTGTTCATTGTTACTAAACTTTACGTTTGGAATGTACCATTGCGATTCGCGGAAACCACATTTATTTGGGCCGACAGCGCGTATTAAATCGCTTTGTGATTCGTGAGCAAGCGGCTTTCGTTCATTTCCCCCTCCCTCCTTCCTCTTCTATGCAATCCTCGCGCTTATGCAATATCAAAGAAGGTTACTTGCATAAAAAAGGAAAAGAAAGATAAAGAGAGAGAGAGGGAGAGAGAGAGAGAGAGAGAGAGAGAGAGATGAGTGAGATAGAAAAACAAACAAATAGAGGAGTAAATTAAAGCGTAATTCCATGATTGTAATATTATTATTATTATTATTATTATTAGAAATGCACTCTCTGATTGAACTAAATTGTTAAAATTATTACAAAAAGTAAAGATTAAAAAAAAAATATCATATAATTTTAAAATAAGAACAACGAAATAAAATGAGCGGTATTAATTATTATAAAGTAGTAAGTAGTAAATATCAAAAAGCGTACAGCAAGTAAGTAGTATAAGGCGAATTTGATCGGAAGTCTTCCACAATTTCTTTCCTCATCACTCAACCCCTTTAATATTTAATGGTATTTTTACTATGATATTTCGACGTAATATTTTTGTCTAATGCAATCCCTATCTACGATGCAACAAACAGAGAGAGAAAGAGAGCAACAAATACGCAAAACGAGAGACAAAAAAAAAAGAAAAAAAGGAGAGTCAAGTTATTTAACTCGCATTTATACTCCCGTTTTAATGTGATTTTAGGAGCGTATGCGCGGTCACGATCGGTCTGGTCCATTCTGATCGGTCTTCCGAAAACGTGCGCACGCGTTGTCAAACGCACGCGCATTCAATGAGCGTACGAGAGAAATAGACAGAGAGAGAGAGAGAAATACTAGGGATCACGTATAGCGTTAAAGGGAAACGGAGCAGGAGCATTGTTGGTTTTCCCGCTGGTGTTTGCAATAGTATAGCATTGTTGTGCGATGAATCTACCCTTCGGCCGATCTACTCGACCCCTCCCTCCCTCCACCTATTTTCATTCCCCTGTGCTAGAGCTCGTGGGAGATGCACACACGACGACAGCCATACGACGAGAGTATCTCATATTAGCCGCTTAATTGTCTCTATTTGTCGTAGACCAAACAACACCACGACGAAACCACCACCAACTAACCACCATGCACCATGACGATACTACGATGAGCCATTGAAGATCACTATGATTAAAAGTGAACAGTTATTGATTCTCGCACATTAACCATAGTGTTAGTAAAAATATATCCAAAATTATCTCGTCTCATTTTTCTTTTTATTTTCCTTTCTAATAACATGTAATCATCAAGGATAAATCAATTCATGAAAATATGATAAAGTATTTCATCGAGATAATTATTATTATTACTTTCTTTATTTTTAATTATTTTTTACCTCTCGATATCTCTTTTTAATATTTTCCTATTTCTCTACCTCTTCCAGTGCACCGTACGTTTTTAGTTAATATCGTGAATGTTATTGGAGTGTGGCAGGTCGACAAAGTGCTTTACCAAGAGAATATTTTTCCAACGCGATGGCTTTAATCGAAATTGACAAAAAAAATGTTTAAAAAAAAAGAAAGGAAGAAGATAAAAGAAGAAAAAAATATTCAGCCTTTTACCTGTTATCAATAATATAAAACCTTTCATGTATATATATATAATTCGCACAGAAAAAGAAAGAGAAAGAGAGAGAGAGAGAAATTGTGTAACTGTGTTTATCAATTATATTCCGAAGCTTAATTGGCTCAATTCCGTCCGAATATCGCAATATTTTTTTATGAAATCATTGCTTTATTTATTGCAAGTGCTTAATCGAAACGGTCTGCGAACGAGCCAGAATAATCTCGTTACGATCAATTTGTAATTCGCGAGTAAATTGTTCCCGATGGAAAAAGGAATGAGATCTAATATATGACGAGGAAAAAACAATACTGAAGTAAGTATAGAAAGAGACAGATAAAGAGAGAGAGAGAGAGAGAGAGAGAGAGAGAAAGATGATCTTTCAAGTTGATCGATTTATCTTAAAACAAAAAAAAAGAATTTGGTGATAAGCAGAAAAGAGTTGTCACAAAGAACGTGTTAACTTTTGATTTAACGTTGGTTTTAGTCTTCGATTTAAATGTACTCAAAGATACGATCGACTTTGATCTTCCAGCATGATGTCAAAAAGGACCATAATGATCCAATTAATTTTCGACGTTGTCGTTTCGTACAATGAAATTCATAAAATCGTTTTTCTTCTATTCTCTTTAAATTTCTAACGGAGGAATTATTCTTCGTTACAACTTGTATATCCGTTTTAACGAAAAACTGTATATTCTCTATTAAGTTCTTCATCGTGGGAATTATACCAATAGTTTCTTTCCTCTCTCTCTCTCTCTCTCTCTCTTTCTCTCTATTTTTCCGTCTTTCTTTGATTTTTCACTTTGATCAAGTCTTTTCGGCGCTGCAAACGGATTTGCGTTTTAATTGTCTCGTTTGTGTCGTTATCATGAAAGAAACACGAAGACGACAAAAAAAAAAGAAAAGATATAGTCGACTCTTACTAGAACAAACTTATTTTCTTTAAAATTGATCTTATTAGAACAAGGTTAGACAACAACAACAACAACAACAACAACAACAATAACAACAACAAATACAAAAAGAAGAAAGTACGTTTTTAAGTTCTTTTGCAATAAAATTGATATCAATTAAAAGTAAAATAATCCTAAAAATAATTTTCTATGTAGAAGAATTTTTATAATTGTACATCACAAGTAAATATAAATTTTTCAAATTAACAGTAGAAAACTGTACGAATACTTTTTTGATTAATTGTACATATATACATACACGTACTTATATCAAATTAGTTTAACAAAGTTGATAGATTTAATGCTTCACAAAAAGAAAAAGAAAAAATATAATTGCACTTTACGAATAAACGAGATATTCAAATATCTTATATCGATGATACATGCTTATGTATTACGAGTTTTAATATAGTAGTGACGTGTTTGCATTTGCACTCGTTAAAAAGAAATATTGGTAATGATATTACGAGAGTGACGACTTCATCTCCGTTTTACCGTCGATATTCCGTGATGCCGCATTTATTAAATTTAATTAATATACATCCGAACGATCATAAGCCGTTAAACGGCTATGAAATAGAGCAAAGTTACGGATTATCGGAACAGCTGTTAACTTAAATTACAAACGTCCGAATCTGCCGATTAATCGAAAGCGTACGCTCGTATACGAACTGAATATCGATTTACCTTTTACGATCTACACAGATATGTATTTTATATATGTGTATAATACTTATATTTATCCTCCGTATAAAAACGTATTTTACTAATGCACATTTCGAGAAAGGATTTTTGTACCGTTGTCGACAAAAGAGAAGAAAAAGAAGAAGAAAAAAAGGAAACCAGAAGAAAAAGACAAAAATGAAAAAAACAGAAAAAAAGGGAAAGAAGAAACTTAACGATTCTACCAACGTTTTCCTCCTGCGTTTCGTGGTTTCGATATTTTCTCTTTCTCGTCCTTGTTGGCAACAAATGCGCGCTTTCCTTATTTAATGTTTTAGCAAAACAAGCACGAGTCCAGGAGGATTGTGGTTAATTAATCCGAGCGAATTGTAACTCGAGTGATGTAGCTGGATAAGAGAAAGAGATACAGAAAGATAATGTATGTTTGTAGTGTATATAATCTATATATATGTAATATATATATACATGTAATATATATGCAAGCATATGTATATGTGTATGTGGCTTACATATCTCTTTCCGCTAATTAATACAACTTTCCCGTATACGAGATTTCATGTGCATCGTATATGCATACGTAAAACAACTACGTGTCTGGCTACTTTCGATTCGTCGCCAAGAGAAGTACACGTATAATAATGAAGTACTATGTTAAAGCGAGTTGGTTAACATGTAATTACATAACGTGAGTCTTTGTTTTCATAGTTATGATCACTGTCTGGCGTGTCGAAAGCATTTGCCCAACATGACAGAACTACCGTTTAAATTGCGAACATTAATTATATCGTTAGATAGAAAATTAATTGCTATCATCGATCCCTATTTCTATGTCTATATACATAATAAATATTATATATTTGTATGCAATATATACATATATATATTTTATATTTATATATTAATATATAGTGTAATATATAATATTTTTATGTTTATACATTAAACGTTGTCTGTGTAAATTTTGCTTTTAGTATTCGAACGTATCTGCACTTTCCCACGCAATTGTTTCATCGTATCATTCGTACATATGTACTTGTTTATGTTATTGTAACATTCATACGCTTAAATTCAATTTCAATTTGAAATGATCGTATTCATGTATTGTTGTATATTACTTTTTTTTCTGTCCCACTTCTCATCCCAGCTCTGCCCTTTCTTCTAACAAAATAATATGATTATACGCGATAAAGAAAAAAAAAAAAAAAAAATAAAATAAAATTGCATGTCAAATTGTCAATAATTAATTTCAATCGTCTTCGAGTGGATTGGCCGTTTTTTATTAGAATATATTGACACACCTATTGACCTATATAAATTCGTAAATAAAATTGATCATCGTCGTAAGATAGCAATAATATTTTTTTTCGAGTTAAGGTAATCCTGCTGACCTACATGTTGACCATCCCCGGTAAAATAAGCTTACTTACTGACCTATAAAATTTCTTGAAAATTCTGTGTAGTACGCGTGCACTAAACCACCAACGAGTTTAAATGTATAGCAATAAATAAAAGGTCCATATTACATTTCTATAAAATTCTTATTTATAATACTCACAATAAGCTACAGCTGTTGCATTCTTATTCACAGTTCGACTGATAAAAGTAGACCGAAGGAAAAATAAATCGTATTGCCGAAGACAAAATGTAAACATTAGAGAAAGCAATAAATACGAAGCGTAAACGAAAATAAAAGTTTATAATTCATAAATAATTGAATAAATAATCCAACGTACGCGCTTTTTGAAAAAAAATATTTGTTCCTATATCATATATTATGTATCATAAAATTAATCAATTAGTTTTAAAAAAGGCTGATTAAAATAAAATAAAATAAAATAATACATCAATCAATAATTCTATTAGCCGAATGAAATGATTTATTTTAAAAGATGATATGTATATCTATATATACTTATACCTGTTTTAGGGCTTATTCTTGACATTTGTACAAGATTTAGATGAAAAATAAAATAATACTTTTCAATCTGTACAGAGTGATACTTGAAACTAGGACACATACAGATTACTTACTCTTTAAAAAAAAAATTAAAAATAAAGGATAGAGAAAAAAATCATCTGGCATAATAAATTTTAATTTCCTATTTTGTTATTTTATATGTGGATGTACCGGTAACTCACACTCTCAGTGCAGTTGCACTCAATGACCTTGGATTAGTACTTTTATACGTAGAATAATAAAAAAGAATCGATAAGTTAGAAAACAAAATTGGGTTGCCTTAGAAAATAAAGTGTAATTGCACCTGTCGGATGCATCGGTGCATTCATACAAGAAATAAGATCGTAGAAGGTTAGGACGTACTATGCCATATGGTTTTTTCTCTAACCTTTTTTTTTTTCTTTTTACTATTTTTATTAAAAAAACAAAAACAAAAAAAACAGAGAAGAGCAGTAACCTGTCTCAGTTACCAAAATTACTTTATATAAAATTCTTCTTGATAAAATAAAATAAAATCTTTTAATTAAATGAAATATTAGATATAAAACAAACGTTCAATCTTATAAACGTTTTATGATTGTATCTAGGGACAATCTAATAGGAGTTAGCCTTGACCTTATCCTTGATACTTGAGATAGACGATTGGGAAGACGAAGAGAATGAGCTAATGTTCTACAAAAGACGATGTTCTCGCGGACTACGTAAGACTGACACGTAACATCTGTCAATGTCAGACGTAAACCAAGTGCTTCAGCGTCAGCTGTGTTGATGTTTAACAGGTATTACCCTGGTATATCCATTGATATGCTAAATTCCGCGTAACCGTGCCGCATAAATTCGCTTACACGTGTAAGTACACAGCTATTAATATAGCGTTCACCTCCTTAGCACGTTAAACGATAATAAGTATGTGTATCATATTTGAAATAACTTCGTGTCAAATTATAATCGAACAGTCTCAATTCTCGTTAAGAAATGTTTTTCCTATTCGACGATAAATGAAATAATTCGATATGTTTTTCTTTATCTTTTGTATGGGAGAATTTTTCTATGTCATTAAAAAAAATGTATAATTTTTATTTATTACACGACGTTTCGTTGTTTGAATTTATTAGAAAAATTAGGTCTCATTTTGTTTAAGTAAAAAAAATAAAGGAAAAAAAATTAGTACGTCATATCAGTAAAAAAAAGAAGCCATAGCTAACATTTTTTTATTGTTATTATTATCGTCATTGTTATCATCGTATATACATATGTATATATATTCTAGTTACTAGCAAACTTGTTGTATCGGTATTCGAGGTGGTATAGATATTTCTTGGGGAGAAAAATTTTCATTAGCTGCAACATGATAAAAGGAATCAAAAAAAAAAAAAAAAAAATATTCTAATGAAAGACAACCTTCGAATACCTCACCTATATCAAGAGAGTCGAGAATTATCTATCGACTACACGATTGGCCTAAATTTTTCGACTAATTTTCTTTCTCGCTCGCTCGCTCGCACGTCGATCTCTTCGAATCAAACGAAGCGACTATAAACTCTTACTACTTCGTGCGTTAAGTACGTTAAACGTTCGCGGAATTTAAAGAATTTTTACCTCTGGCGTAAATTCAACTTCCACGCAACGATCTTCATCGAAAATATATATATATATATATAGAGAGAGAGAGAGAGAGAGTACGTGGAACGAGGAGAAAGACTTTGTTCTCAGCTTGTAATTTCTTCGAGATAATATATTAATCAAATAATTCCTAGCATACGGTAGAGAAAGAAAAATAATTTTTTAAGGGTCTAACAATCCTGGTAGAACGGAAAAATTCATGTCAGGTTTGCCT
Source organism: Polistes dominula (assembly GCF_001465965.1). The sequence goes on from NW_015148977.1 coordinate 3,336,075, forward strand.
GAAATTTTATCTGAGAGAAAGGGAAGAAAAAAAAATATAAAAGAAAAAGAATATGTGCGTCAGCACATGTTGTGTATGTGTGTGTGTGTGTAAGAAAGAGAGAAAGTGTTAAGTTTTACCAATCAAAAGGAAGACTTTTCTACGAGGATCGAGTTTCCTATCCTCAAAGAAAAATAATTAACGTTATAACTCAAAAGGATTGCGATGGAATAAGCTTCTTGGGTTAGTCAAGCGATAGTTGTATCGGTTTTATATCTTGATGGATTACAGCGATCAATGAAAGGTTGATCAGCTGGCTGATTGATTAGATAAGTTTCTGCGGAACGGTTAAGTATGAGAGAGAAAGAGATAGTTAGATAGATGGATAGAAGATAGGTACCTAAATAGAAAGAAAAAGAAAGAAAGTATTAGTTCTTTCCTTTCGGTCCAGAAGATCCTTTTCACCCTCTTTTCCTTTACTCTTCGAACTAACCCTCGTCCATCCAAGTACCATTATTTCCTCGTCTTTGGTTACTTTCGCTTGTTTCAACATCACCCTTTTCTTTTCTCTCGACATAGTATAGCCTACATTTTAAAGAAGAGTTAACCGTTTAAAGTTTTTCTTTTTTACCCATGAGAACGAAAATTCTCTCGTTTATCTTCGATCTATGTTAAGTTCAAATAGAAAGAAGGAAGACAAAAAAAAAATAAAGAAAGAAAGAAAGAAAGTAGGAGAAAAACATATGATTCTATTTCAAAAGAAAATAAATTAATGTTCGAATAATAAAAGTGAATTTATAGAATGATTAAGTAAACCCCAAACGATAGTAATTACTCTTGCAAGAAAGTTACATATAAATATATTTTTCTTTCTTAAAAAAAAATAGAAATGAGAGAGAGAGAGAGAGAGAAAGAAAGAAAACGAAAAATAAGAGAATGAGAGAATTTTTCTTTTCTTCGTTTTCAAATGCTCTATTCTGATAATTACGAAGTTTATCCCCGGCACAAAATCTCTCTCCCTCTCTCTCTTTCTCTTACTCTTTCTTTTGTATATAGAACGGAGCACGCCAAATCGAAACTGCAAAATGCGCGTCCTGAATGCAATTACACACAATGGAACAATGACGTGGAAGACAACAAGAGAGAACAACGAGAGAGAGTGAGTGAGTGAGAGAGAGAGAGAGAGGTTGAACAGTAGGAATGAGAAAGAGAGCGAAATAGGACACCACCGTTTGGATGAAAGTGGATAGGAGATCTACGACGTGTACGGATAGCTGTAGGTTTCAACGGGGACTCCTTCCACCACTCGACGAATTATACGCGCTCACGCGGAGAGACAAAAGGGGTGGGGTGGGTGGCTGGTAGGGGGGGGGGTGGTTGAAGGAAATGGAAGAACAGACGGAAAGCTATTTATTGCGGGCGTCTCGTGGAAGTCCTCGTTCTCGCAAGAAACTATGAAGTTATAGACAATCGAGAACCGCGACAGAACGAGACTTACTGCGTGAAAGGATAGAGTAATAGTGAAGACATCGTCTAAGTGAGAGATAAAAAGGAAAAGAAAGAGATAGAGAGAGTGAGAGAGTAAGAGAAAAGAGGATAAGTAACTTTTCTATTTCTCTCTCTCTCTCTCTCTCTCTCTCTCTCTCTATTTCTCATCTTTGTATCTCTTTTCTATATCCTTCTCCCCTTATCCTAATCCTCCGGCGTTATTCTTCAACCTGCAAAATTATTTCCAACGAGTTATGCATACCGTGGAATAAACTTCTCCACCAATTCGAATCCAATCAGAGAATACTCTCTGTGTCTCTGAGAGAAATCTACGAGAGAGAGAGAGAGAGAGAGAGAGAGAGAGAGAGAGAGAGAGATACCTATTTGTTCGGATATCTACACTTCTATTTCACTCTTTTGATTTTTCTCTTTTATATTTTTTTATTTTTCTTCTGAGTCTTTTTATTTTTTCCTTCTTCTCTCTCTCACTCTTTATGTCTCTCTTACTTTCTCTTGTTCATTTTTTTTTGTCTTTCTGCACACGTGTAACAGAAATCCTACTTTCCGTCGGTCGGATATTATTCATATTCCGGCGACGCATGGGCTCATCACTCCGGACGTAAAGGCAATATAACTTTTTTCCTCTTACGGCTTGCACTCTCTCTCTCTCTTTCCCATTTCTATCTCGATCTACCTCCCATCTCCTCCCTACATTCCCTCCCCCTTCCCCCTTTTCCTGTTCCCTCTTCCATCTCTCTTTCTCTCTCTCTCTCTCTCTCTCTCTATCTCTATCTCTCTCTCTGCCCATATCTCTTCTGCCTTGTCTTTTTTTTCGTTCTTTTTTTTCCGTATCTTCTCTCGATCACAGTCTATAAAAAAAAGAACGTAGAGAAGGTGAAAAAAAAACAAAAAGTGGAAAAAGGGGGTGTAAAAGAAACAAAAAAGAATCGAAAGAAATCTTTATCGAACGAGTTTAAAAAGGTATTACTATGGAAGTTATCGATTGGAGGTAATTGAATGATAAGTGGAATATCCAAATTGTAATAATAATAATATTATTATTATTATAACGTACGATAACGAGTATTATTATCTTTCGATTGGAATATTCGTCATTTGATTTTATATAGAGATGTAACAGCAAGTAACCTAATAGAATCGTTAAAAGTACGAACGATTCTCTATTCTCATAATTAGAAAATTCGAAAGTCGTCGTGGGAATTTTGGTCACATATATGTAAAATATATATATATATATATATATATATATATATATATATACGATCGTACGTAATATACCTACGTGTAGAAATGAATCAAATCGCATATTAAATATATATAAATGTATATTTACATATACCTACAAACAAACTTGCAAACACTCGCACAAATATCTTTGCAAGGATATATATCTGTATACAAATGAATACTTTTATATTATATATCGATTCCACGATAAACGCCGTAATTAAAGCGGTGCCCGTAGTTTGTTCGGAATTTAATAACGACAGGACGCACCGCGGCGAAGCTTATATTTCATTGATTTTAACAATGAATATCGTTCGTTCAGCAGATCTATCGTATCTTTATGATCTTTTCAGAATATATATATATATACGAGAGAGTGCACGTATTTACGATTGGGAACCGGATGCAGGCCGTTTTAACAAATAAATTCTATCGGGAATAGAAGGAATTATACATAAATAATAAACGAAACTTCCCTTTTCTCTTATTCTCTTTCAACCAATGCAATACTGGATATATTCCCGTAAATAAATAAATAAATCATAATAATAACAATAATAATAATAATAATTAGATTCTCTTCTTTGGCACCGGTTATTGAATAAAAAAAGAAAAATATTATATAAAAGTAGAAATAACAGACGAACGATTTTTAATTATTCCTTGGAGCATTTTCTTGGTCTCTCGAATTCGAATGAACGAATTTTAATGGCAGCTGGTACTCTCACTCCTCAATCGTACTATTTAACAGATTCGACATCGTCAATTTCTCCTTCCTCTTTTACCTTTCCTCCTTTTTCTTTTTTTTCTCTCTTTCTCTATCTTTTTCGTCGTTTTATTCTTGTTCTACTTCTTGTTCTTCTTGTTCTTCTTCTTCTTCTTTTGAACGAAAGGACATCATCCCTCTCGACCTCAACTCCAACGACTTCTTAGAAAGGAGCACCATGCCACTGATTGGCAAGCTAATCACGCTCTACTCTCCATTACATTAATTAAAACTTAACTCTCGACTCTCTACTCGGCTCGGCGTCATCCACCGCAGTTTCTAACATCTCCTTCTTTTAGCTTATATTTCTTCCACTACTTTGACTACTTACTCTCTTTCATCCCCATTACACTATTCCTTTCACTTTAGATTTATGAATCACTATATTATCTTGTGTTACCTAATGTTTATTTCTTTCTTTTCTCTTTCTTTCTTTATTTTTTATTTTTATTTTTTATTTTCTCTCTCTTTTTTTTCTATACTTTCCAGTAAAAGTTTCTTTCACGATAGTTAAATATTTTCATCTCTCATCTCGTTATCCAAGCGAACGTTAAATCGTACGTACCTACCTACCTACCTACTTGTAAAAGTACCGAGAAATGTTACGATCGAACAAGTAAGAGTGGCTAGAAGAACTGTAATTACGAGAAATGTGGAATAAGTAGCTTGAAAATGAAGGGGGAAAACATATTTTGGTTAATCTACTTATAAAAAGTAAATAGCAAATGGCAAATTTTATAAGTTAACTACGATTAATCGTATATACAGAGTAATTCACCAGCTCTTGCCACTTAAATACCTCCGAAAGTACGATAGTAGCAGAAAATTGGATAAGGAAACAGTTGCATGAAAAAATCAGGACTATAATATGACATTAGTAATTTTTTGCTAGGTTGAGTCATTCTTGAGATTTATTGGTCAACTTTGTTTTTCTAAATGCAATGTTATATTTTAATATTTATTTTCTGATAGTGACTGTCAAGAAAAATCCAATAATGTGCGACAATAATGTTTCTGAAGGTTAACGAAGGTCAAAACTGGCGAACAAGTCAGCCACAATACAGCTCTTCCGCGTCATGGTCGCGTCGTGGTCGAATCAGGATTGCGTCTGGATTGCGTCATCCTTTAGTTGTTCCGAAAACGGACTGAACAGAAATTTTCCAAATAGTTTTTATTGGTCATTGTTAGGTTTTGTATTTAATGTTGCAAATCATTAGATTCGTCTTGTTAGCTGCTATCCGAAAATAATTTTAAAATATAGAATTGTATCTAAAAAAACAAAATTGACCAATAAATCTCAAAAACGACTCAACCTAGTAAAAAAACACTAATGTCATATTGTAGTCCTGAATTTTTCTTGCAACTTTTTCTTTATTCACTTTTCTGCTACTGTCATACTTTCAGAGCTGTTTAGGTAGCAAGAGCTAGTGAATCACCTTGTAGATGTTATTTCTTTCATTTATCATCGTGGGTGTGTTAGAAACAGATGATATATTTCTAGTAGAATTAAATTTTTCTAGAATTTGTCAGTATTAAAATTGTAAAATTACAGTTTAAATCGTGAAAATAATCATATACATTTTTCCCGGAAATAACTAAGGCAAGATTTTTAGGTAAAACATATAAAAAAAGTATTTTAATAGTTTAAAAAAGATAACAAGATGATATGTGAATTAACAAGAAACGCGTAATTATTAAAATATGAGATTGAAATTTGATCCGTCTTTAAAGTCTGCTGCTTTTCTTGTTATAGCCAATGCTCTCAATAATTTATTCTTATATCTTCCTTTTACTTTAAAAACTATAATACACTGTTAATCCTGCTAGTTAAATTTTAATATTCATATACCTTAATTATTCGACTATTATAAATTAATATATTATCTAGTTATGGTATGTTATTCTGCCATCTTTCATATTTCAAGCAAGAAATTAGAGTTATTTTAACGTTTAGATAGTCATTTAACGAATATATGAATTTCACGAAGGAACGTTAACACACACACACATATATGTATATATATAAATGATCAATAAAAATTTAGTATTAGCGTTTAACGAAATTCGCGAATAATCTGTTTGCGTGATTCTAACTTTATGTTATCGTGTTCCACGGAAGGGCAAAAGAGAGAAAGAGAGAAACTGTGCACGAATATAAAATGAATATAGCGCAGACTCGTTACCGGCTCCTCTCAATCTCTCTGAACGTTCGTTCGCAGAGCGCATATTTATCTAATGAAAAGTTAGCGCGGTCTAATTACTGGGAAGCAGTTACGAGCAAATTCCATTGTGCTGTCGAGCTCTTGAAGATAACGAAGGCCCGAGAGAGAGCTCGTGCGATTCGTTAATTTCGCTGTCGAGTGATTCGATTGAACGTGATTTTACTTTAATAAAAAAAAAGAAAAACAAAAAAAAATAATAAAACCGACTAGAACAAATGGAAAACAAAAAAGAACAAAAAGAAGAATAAATATGTATAACAACAAAATAATAATAAAAGAAAAATATTAGAAAAGACGAATATAAGGGATATCCTACTAATCACAATCACGAATGACAAATTAATCGTACTTATGATTTTAATTTCGTGGCAATCTCTGATATTATTCGGATCGATGCTTTAACACGTTAACTGCCGTGTCACCCGTATTCGGGTGACAGCAAAAGTTCTCATCAGGCCACGTCACCCGTATTCGGGTGACAGCAAGAGTTCTCATCAGGCCACGTCGGGTGACTCCTTCCAAAGGATTTCCGAACATATTTAGATAAATATRTGACAGGAGATAATAATACTGTTGAATTTTTTTAAAAATCGTTTATTAACAAAATTATTTACAGTGCAAAATATTGAAGCATTCACTGCAAAGTTGCGGTTGACCAGGGCAGCTTGGACAAAAAGTAGCGGGTTTTCTGAGATTTGCTCGTGCCTTTGATCGTTCCAGTTCTTCTCTTTTATTTGCGTAACACCGCTTGCATGCGCGTCTAAGGCTTTTCCCCAAATTATTTCTGCGAACGGCGATGCAATGCGTATTTCGTCGAACAGAAGGCAGTGTTAAATCTTCACTCAGTCCTAGTAACTTTGCAGCAATCAGTTCTCTGAATCGTCTAATATTTACAGTTTTCTTTGTCGCAATTTTATAAA
>NW_015148977.1:3356253-3422879 GCF_001465965.1 Polistes dominula
TGGATTTGCCTCCCGTATCGAATTTTCGAAACGATGGGCCAATAACCGTGTAGTCCAGAGAACCGCTAGGAGACCGACGATTTCCCGTGAAAACAAACAGAGACGCGGTGATGTATTCGAGATGAATAAAAAGATAAAGAGAGATACATGGATAAAAGAGAGAAAAAGATATATATATAATAAAGGGAGTGGGGGAAAAGATAAAAGTAAAAAACAAAAAAAACGAGAAGCGAAAGGGATGTGGAGAAAGAAAAAGAAAAAGAAAGGTATACACAGATCCGTTTATATTTTGTATCTATCGCTCGTCTTCTTCCACCCAGTCTCTTTCAGTTCCCGACCGATTCCTTTGGCGGCGAACGAATCCAGAGAGCCATCGTATGTATGTATGAATGCAATATCCTTTTTCACGAAGTCCGGAGCAGACGCCCCGAAGCACAAAAGCGGACTGCCGAGAATGAGAACGTAAAGAGGATAGCTGGTGGGGTCGGGTGGGGTGGGGTGGGGAGGGGCAGGGCGAAAAACATTTCAGCTTCGTTTGAAATCCACTAGGGGCACAAAGTAGATATTTAATTAAATAGAAGACACGCTGATTCTGCTACCGTTCTTCTACCTTTCGTTCCCCTTCCAACTCCCTTTCCCCTTCCCCTCCGTGTTACCATCCTCCATACCCCGAATTCTCTACCCCCTCGACAGACTCTCTATCTCTCGTGCACGTAGATTCCATCGGTAACGAACGTTTACTGCACAATGCATTCAATGCATCCGGATCAGTGGCTATCCTGAATTGCCCTTCTCTTCCTCTGATTGGATCCGACGATTTTTTTCTTTCTCTCTCTTTCCCTCTAATAAGTACAACTTATGTTCCTTTTCTTGGATTTTCAAGAAACGAGAAGTAGCATCAAGAACTATGTTCATATATAAATATATATATATGTATATGTAAGAAACGTAGATGCAAAAATCCAAAAGAGACGAATCTCAATTTGAAAAGCTAACGTAAGCGACTCTTTTTGCCTGTTGAGTGGCTACCACGTCATCGTTTTCACGACCACCATACTACAAGTTCGACTAGGTTTGCCCCGTAGGAAATTAAACTGGAGAATGCTGGTAACTGGGAATAATATATACGATCTCCAACCGAAGCACACCCACCTACTTGTTGAAGAAAAGTTTAAGTGGGGAAACGTTCTTTCGTATTTACGATCTAGAGGGAGAGATAGTGAGAGAGAGAGAGAAAGAGAGAGAGAGAGTACTACTTTTCTTTTACTTTTTTTTCTCTTCCTAGAACGATTTTCGCTGTCGGAACGAGCTTTGTCTCTTTTCCTACGATTCATTATTATTTTCTACTTCCTTTTGTCTTTGATTGTATAATAAATTGTAATAAAAAATAAAGATGATTTTAAAAAGAAAAGAAAAATGGAATTCGTATTGACGTTTCTTTCATTTCATCTTATTTCACGATAAACATCATAATTGTAGAACGGATATGCTTTTAATCTTTGATATTCCACTTTAAGTATTATAGTATTGTGTAACACCTCTGTTCTGTAATATTGTACAATACATTTGATTAGAAATAATGTTTTTTCGTACTTTACCCGTACATGCTTTTAGGGATCGCATAACTCTGATAATATTAATTGGATCTGACAATACTTGCGTGATTTTAAAACGTAACACATCATAAATCAATTTAAACAAAATTGCAATAGATATTTATTAAGTCAAAAATTAGCGCGTCTTGTAAATGTGAGTAGGAAAAAAAAAAGAAATTATACATTTGGAAATAATTTTTACAAAAAAAAAAAACAAGAGAAGAACGCGAGTTTGGCTTGTAAAAAAGTATGATTTTCAATCTAATTGATTAGTATAATTCATAGGCATATTTAAAATATAAAATACTTAATTACATTTCTAATTACGTTTCATGTCTTCCATCTATAACAAATCTTAAATCATCTATGAGAATACTCATAGTAGTAGCCTATCACATATCGAAGGATCCTTTTGACGAAGCGATATCTGTCATATTGTACAGTTTGAAATTTTTTCTGCTTCACTGTACCTCGGTTATTTTCTCCTTCTCCTAAACCCCTCTTCAACCTCCGTCGCCATCCTCCTCCTTCCTCTCTCTCTCTCTCTCTCTCTCTCCCCCATTCTCCCCCTACTCGAAGATACGGTAGAATTGTAAAGAAGGAGGGAAAGGGCATTTTCAATATCTGCTGTATTTCCGGCGTTTCCACCCCTCTAGATATCTACCCGAGTAACATTGTACGCACCCAGTCACTACATTTTAATATTTCAGGATTCAATGATACGCCGACGTCTACGCAAAACGTTGCCGTCCAGCTGTGCTCAAGCTTGTCGCCGATCTTTTTTCCCCTTTTCCTAAACTTATTTTCCCTTTCCAGTTACTACTACTGCTACTACTACTACTACTACTACTACCAAACAGCTAGTATTACAACTACTATTATTACTTCATCTTTGGCTTCTGTTTTGTGTAGTCGAACAAGCCGGTAATGTAGTATAAGGGTGGCAGAGTTTATTATCCTCGTAGAACAAAGCTCGACGAGTCTCGGAATATTTCAGTTCGGCCAAGGACCTCAACAAGACCTCAATAAATCTCATTTGGAAAATACAAGAGAATGAATGAGCGAACGAACGAATGAACGAACGGTTACCGAATCGTTATCGTCATCGTGTCATCGTCCTCCGGATACGTGCTCGACTATTATATCAACTTGCTACCTGTTATATCGAACGATAAAATATTTCGCGTTCGTATTACAATTACGAGGCTCGGTTAAATACGGAAATTGCAGTGACCCGCGGCCGCTGAGCAATTCGTATTAGCTCTCTGAAATGACGTTGCCACGTCGATGACTCGTGAAAGCAACAGAGAAAGGGAGAACATATATGTAGTTATAGACATACACTATAGATATTGAAAGTCAGCGAGACAGAGTTACATTATTGTAACTACGCATAAATCTAAATTACGTTGTATTAACGGAGAACATAGTTCATTACCCTTGTTGGTCGGAAACTTTAACGGCCTATTGCTGACGTTACTATTTAAGTTTCGCATTTCTCTCTTAACGGAAAATCTCATAAACGTCATTAATCAAATTTTCAAATCAAATTGATGATATTATATTATTATATAGAAAACGCTAAAAAAAGGGAACGTTTCTCGATCGGTTATTATATATTCTAATATAAATATTGAATTAAAGTCTTTTGTTATCGTAGAATGCGTTAGCAAGTTCTAAACTAATAGAAACAATGACAATCGTTGTGTCCGTAAACTTATTAGTCTACGGCTTATAATACGTTGTATTCCCTTTCTACGATTCATAACTTTATATATATGTATATATATATATAGTATTATGAGAGAAGAGACGCCCTTAGCAACGGTGGGCGTAGTCCGTCTTTCCGCATGGTATCCAAATACTTTCCTGAATTGTGCATCGAAACGCGAATTATGGGAGAATCCCAAGAGAGGATATCACGACAAAACTTTCTCCGAATTCCTTTCCGGATTGTAGTTTGCTAGATAGTCGTGGTCGACGAATGAATAGATAGATATCTTTCCTATTGATGTATTTTATTATTAGTATTATTATTTTTATTATTATTATTATTGTTATTATTATTAAACTTTTTGCAAAGAATATTAGGTATATATCTATTAACCCTTTGAGTGCTGAATACTTTTACCTAAAATATTTCGTAGAAATGGAATTGTTTATTATTAACTAGATTCTAATAATAAATTATATTTAATAATTAAAGCTTTCCTTTCTGTGAATATGACATAATTAATTAGTATAAACATTACATTATTTTACAATAATATTAACAATCACGCATATGTGTCAATAGACCACTCTGATAATTTTTACCAAACGCATATATACGTCCATAGCACTCAAACGGTAAATAGTCTATATTCGTTACTATTAATCCTGATTTGATTCGACAATTAAAAATTCTAAAACAAAAGATATAAAGAAATAAATAAAGAAAAATATCTTGATCATATAATGTCAGAATTACTATCAAAGAAAACAGTCCGAAAAATTCTATTAGAAAATCCAACGGCGAGTTTCATTAAGTCGAACGTATTAGAGCTTCGCACGTCGCAGACAGGCTTCGGGTATTGTTATAAATAACAATAAGATTCTGGCCGGTGGACGGCAAACATCGTAAAACCTTTTGCAAACACCGGCGTACGATCGAAAAGAAAGAGGGAGAAAAGGATTGAGGACTAAGGATTGAGGAGTGAGGGATGTGGGAGAGAGGGAGGAAGAAAAAGAAGAGGAAAGGGATCGAATCGTCTAGAAATACAAATATATATATATATATTTGTACATATATATACTTTTATACGGAGGAACGTTGGTGAAACTAGAGTAAAACGAGAAAGGGGGAGGGTGGGAGGGATATCGTTTCGTGGATGGAATATAGCTGATGTGAGCACGAAGAAAATCGGTGTTCTCGCTTGCGCGCGCGAACGCACGACGAATCGAAAAGCGTGCCTCGTCTTATTTCGTCAGGATATATAACGATTTAGGAAAGGTGAGAGTTAGGTATACTAGAAAGTAACGTTAGGTGAGTCTGCGCGAGGCCAACACTCTTATACGAAACCACCACTACCACCATTACTACCACCACCATCACTAGCAACCAGCATCATCAAATCGGCAACAACCCCTCTTGGAAAATACCCTCGGAAAACCATTGAATACGTTCCTCTGGCATTTACGATCGTATTACATCAACGTTTCCTCTTGCGTTATGCTACGTATTGTCGCGCGAAATAATAAAAAAAAAAAAGGGAGATTTGTTTCGACATTAATCCACGAGATTTCAACGCAAAACGTTTTATTATATTATATTTCATTGAAAACGAAAAATGCGATAAGTTGTTTCCCTTGATATTGAAATATTTAATCTCTCATTGTATTTTCCCATTCTATTTAATTTCTTTCCTTCTTTCTTTATTGTTTTTTATTATTAAAATGATTAGCTTTTTAGTCTTATTATTATCATTATTATTATTATTATTATTATTATTATTATTATTATTATTATTATTATTATTATTATTATTATTAATATCACGTATTATTATGTTACATTACGATAATAGTATTTTTATATCTATCTTTATCATTATTATTATTATTATTATTATTATTATTATTATTATTATTATTATTATTATTATTTTATAAATATAACGTACTCCTCGTATCAAGAGATAAAACGAATTGGGATTTCATCCTAGGTAAATACAGTGACCATGTTAAGAAACTGATAGAGAGTCCGTTGTTGTGCCGAGGATGATACCGCTTCGTGGATAGAATACATGGCAGAGGATATCGTGTTGAGTAGGAAAGAGAGATATAGAGAGATAAAAAGAGAGAAATAGAGAAAGAGAGACAGAGAAAGCTTATTTGGTAGAATGGACGAATTGAGAAGCATGCCTCGTCGCTTTTCCGAGGGATATTTCGAATTAATTGCGCAATGAATTTCTTTTCGTTCAAGTAAAAAAGATTGAAAGAAAGAATGAAAGAGAAGAAATCATGAAGCGACAATTCTCCGCCTAATCTCAACGATTTATCGTTTTCAAGAGATCATACTAAAGTCTATCGCAAACATTTACACATGTATCGTTCACCTGTCAAGATTGTAAAAGAAGACAGATAGATAGATAGACACACACATACACACACACACACACACAGATAAATATTATATTATCCATTTAGTATAATAAATTGGTAAATTCTTAGAACATATTACAAATGAATAGAGATGAATTTTAATGGGATGACGATGAGAAAAGGATACTTCTCGCGAAAATACAGTAGGAATTTCGTCTCCTGGAGTAACGTTAAATGTAACGAAAGAAAGGATGATGGGAGATGGGAGAGAAAGAGAGAGAGAGAGAGAGAAAGAAAGAGAGAGAGAGTAAGAGGGTAAGATAGAAATTCACGGTAGTAGTTTGGTAGAAATGCGTAACATTTTCGAATGTACAATGTTATATAGAATCTTCTGTTATGCGCGACACGCGATGCTTCTCTTGCAAGAACTTGTAGCGAGTGCATATGAGACAGGCGCAAAGTGAATATTATAAATGTCACTCGCGTACCAACCGACAGTGAACTTGGCGTAACTGAATTAACGAAGAAGATGTGGTCCCAAAGACGTTACTCTAGCAAAAGAGAGAGAGAAAGAGAGAGAGAGAGAGAGAAAGAAAAAAAGAGTTAAAAAAGAAGAAACATCCGGTTTTGAGTAAACGGAAAAAATAAAATTATGATGAGAAAGAATAGCAAATAAAAAAATTTAAAAAAAAATTGAAAAAAAAATGAAAAAAAAAAATAAAAGAAAGAAAGAAGGAAAGAAAGAAAGGGAAAGAGAGAAAATAAGGGAATTTGAGAAGTGAAGAGAATAAAAAATGCGTTGGAAAATAGAGGAAGAAGAGAAGAAAAGACATTTATCATGTCCTAGATACATATTTCCCTGAGGAGGGCCGTACGCGTTAATTATGTATGGCGCGACACGCTCCTCCTCGTCGTCGTCATCGTCGTCGTCGTCGTCGTCTATCGTCTATCGTGGAATATATTGTACGAGCATAATTAATAAGCAAGGGCGGCTTTAAAGGTTTGGATTACGATGTCGACAAAAATGTTCTCGTTGAGATCACACGAACTTGCCATGAACCGGAATCGGCAATGTTCGTGACGATTATTATCTTATAAGTAAGCGCACGATGTAGAAAAAGAATGGGAGAAGGAAGAGGAGGAGAAGGAGGAGGACGACGTCTCTCGTAAAATATCGAAGAACATTTTTTTTAACCTCTTAGGCACTACTGAATGTTATGCGGGGTTCTTCCTCTCTACGACAGAGTTCAATTAGAATTACGTGTAAACGATAAAACTAAGATGTGTGATGAACAATGGCTGTTTTGTATGCGAGTATATTTTAACAAAATTTTTCATGATTAAATTATAATTTCTTTTAAAGAAATGATACACATATACTTTAACTTAGACAATTTAATTTAATAATAAATAATAAAATTAGGTATAATATGTTTTAATAGATGTTATCCGCGAAAGCCATTATAGTGGCGCGTAGTGCTTAAAAGGTTAAGGAAGATAAGGAAAGAGGAAAAGAGTAGGGGAAAATTACAAGATGGACAAGTTAAGCTATATCTGAAAATGATATTTTCAAGGATGATCATTAACGATATCGTGACTTTGCATTGAAGTCAATATGAAATATTCAGGGGGTAACGTATAAATGAATATCTTCCACTATCGTTCAACAAAACATGGCTCGCTTTAGCTGTAAATTAACTCGTATGGAAGCGTTCTATTTCTCTCTCTCTCTCTCTTTCTGCTCTTCTTTAATAATTTAAACGAACGAACTGCTTTTCGTGCGACCGGGCCATAGAAAATTAATTAATTCCTACTCGTTTTCCGTCTCTCTTGCTCGCTCACTCACTCACTCTCTCATTTTCATTCACATTATCGTTATGACGTGCGAGTAAAATAGAAAAGGAGCTGCTTCGTTGAGAAAAGAAAACGTATTCTGACGTAAGCGACGAGGATGACGGATGCGATCCGTCTGCGCTTTTCTTACTCTCTCTGTCTCTTTCTTTCTTTCGTTATTTCTTTCCTTTTTTCCTCAACTACAAAGTTATCTTTAAATTAAAGAAAGCATATTCTATCTTTCTATCTCTCTCACTTTCTCTCTAGTCGTATTATTTTACGAATTTAATATTACGAGAGGAAAGAGATGAGAAGAAATGATGGGTAGATATATTTCCATAGAAACGTGATCCACCTTAATAGATTTTAGCCGCGAGAAGAGACGATACGTATCAAATTTTACAAACATAGAATTTAAATGTTTCGATAAAGTGAAGTTCTCTTTTACGACATTGTAAAAAGTTTCGTCGACTTACGAATTAAGTGGAATTACCAAGGGAAAAATGTTATTACGAGAAGTATATCTTATCGGAAACCATTTGATAGTTTCTCGTGTCTGATAAGTTGATGATCTATTTCACTGTGCGTGCAAGGACGATTACGTTCGTTACACTTGTTTCAACTTGTTTTAACATTTTTCCACGTGGCTGCGCGTGCATGATGGGTGTGCGTGCGTGCTAACATTCTATGAATGTGTGCACGGGTGATAGACGGTAAACGTGTATAGGTGAATACGCGGGCGTTAGGGAATTTTGTAGAGTCCGATAGAAATTAACCGTCCGTTTATCCGGTAAATTTGATTAAAGCGATTGCGAGAGGTCAGTTCGTTAGCAGAATATGTCGAAGGAATTCGCGTGACTCGCGACCAGTCGGATTCTCGTTGGAAAATTTACTACTAGTGGGGTTCGTGGCCGATCGCATGAATTGGTAAGGACGAGAACGAGGACAACGACGACGACGACGACGACGACGTTACTACCAAAAGAAAATAAAATGAACGAAGGAGAGAGAAAATTGGAACAAATGTAGAAAAAAAAAGATAAAAGAGAAGAAAGAAGGAATAGCAAAAAACTTTCGATTCGTTCCGTTCGACGACTAATCGTGATATACTGCGTGACTAATCGGACGTCGAAAACGTTCTTTATTTTTTGCACCATGGCAGATTAGTTGCGACAAGCAAGGCGAGGATTCCAAAAAGGAGCCGATAAAGTGATCCGCTTAATTAATCCCGTTGTTCCGTTTGCTTCCTCCTCCCCCTTACTATGCTATTTCTTCTCTTGAGATATCGTATCTTACGATTAAGGAAGATTCTCACCTCCCTATCTCTTCTCGGTTATTAAATAGGCGCGCTTGGCTTTTAACGTTAATCAAATGTGACTCGTTAGTTAGAGTAAATGCTTTTCGCTAATGAATTCGTAGATACCATTTCTATCCTTCTCTATCACTACTTCTCTTTCTCTCTTTCTCTTTCTTGACCTTTGTTATTTTATCTTTGGATTTATTTTCAAACGTGAATCGAGAAAAGCAGCACAAGATTGTCTTAAAGCGATTGGTAGAAACTACGAACATTTTCGTTGCTATTTCAAACCTTTAATAAGGCCTCTTGGCTAATGTTCCAGATATGGAAAACCTATACCGAATATACATGTATACGTTGTTCTCGAGTCGACTTAGAACCTACAAATTTATTCTAGATTTCGAAACGATGACTCTGACCGACTTTAATATTTCCCATATTAATCTAATATTAGGTCGTAGATATTTTTTAAATTGGATATCACATAGTTTTAAAATAGTTTAAATTTTATCAATTTTCCAAATGTTCATTTTTTAATGTATTTTTATTTATATTCTCAATCCATTTATTCATCTTCAATAAATCGTAATATTTTCAAAATCAAATTGAAATTTCTCTATTACACTTGAGCATAAGGGGGTTGCCAATTCGACGTGAAATTTTTTTTAGGGGAAAAACGTTTACGAAATTTGTTCGTACACCTAAATACGTTCTTACGTTTCATTCTTACAAAACGTGTATGACAAACGATCAGGTAGGTGGTAGCAATATATCCACGTCAGGCTTAAACGCGAGAGTTCGCGAGCTAGCAAGCGTGACTTCTCGCTAAGGGACGAGTTCACGTGGCCAAAAAGGGCAAAGGTGCCTGCTTGCCTGCCTGCCTGCTGTGCGGTCATTAAATTTTTATTCCGGTTTTATGCGATTTGCGTGCCACCTTGACTCCTGCTGGTGGAAAAAGGATGGATGGTGAGCGAGCTGCTGAGTGAACTGGTAAAACAGAATGAGTTAGAGAGAGAAAGAGAGAGAGAGAGAATAAGGGATGGAGAATGAAGGAAAAAAAAACGAGAGAAAAGGGCGGAGAAGTTAATGATGATATATATGCGTTGGGAAAGGGAGCGACGTTGAAACGGTCGGACCACCCACGACTACCTTTGAAAACAAAAAAAAACAGAGAGAGAGAGAGAAAGAACAGAGAAGGAGACTTTTAAATACGGTTCATGAAAAAAAAACAAGAATAAAAAAAAAAAGGTGGAAGAGAAAGAGAGAGAGAGAGAGAGAGAAAATCGAGTCTCGTGCGTAAAAGTCTATGGGATTAATTTGCTCATAAGCTTATACGCTTTTGTTGTATAGTTATACTCAATGCACATTGCGGAATAGGAAAGTGTGAAAAAAGAAAAAAGTGAGGAAGAGAATGATAGAAAATAAACGTATATCGATTCTTCCGAATGCGTTTAATGCTTTCCGACGTACCTAGCGACTTCTTCACTCGATAGGAAACGACGAGGAATAAATTATATGCTATCCACTCAAGGGAAGACTCGTGCCTATCGATTTGCTAACTTTTGCGTGTAAGAATGTCTTAAGTTGGTACTTATCGTGCTTGTTTAAGTATTTAACACGTATCATGATCGTATGATTCGCGGGAATGATATATAAGACGTCCTTATCTCTTATTTTCTTTATCTTAGAAAGATTGGAAAAATAGAAAGATAATCAATAGAATAGTTTATTATTTGATTGAATATTTAATGTATTAATTTTATATTAAACAATGAAATTCATAAGGATTTATTTGCAGATTCTTTAATCATTTTAAAAATATTAACACATTAAATATTCTTTATTGCCAAGTAGTAGGTCCAAATTTTGAAATGTGCTAACATATTGCAATTCTCATAGTTATAATATTGAAAATGTTTAACACAAATTCTTATGATTTGCTGAAAACATATTTTGAGCGTTTATAATGATTATTTTTTCTTCTTTTACTTTCTCTCTCTATTAATTTTATATTATCCGTTCGTTATACTCAATACCGTTTATCCGATTTATTCATCAAAGAACTCTTCTCGTAAATAAATAAATAAATATATAAAAAATAACAATACAGTTTTTTCTACTCTCCTCTTTTTTATTTTGTTATACTTCGAGATGAATTATTTATTCATGCTTAAAGATTGTAAAATTACTTCGGCGGAAATAAAAATGATTGATAATCGTAACGACCACCGGCTATGAAAGTTCGCGGAAGGTTATATGCTATTAAACTCGAACGTATACACATGTTGTATGTATATATATATATCTGGGCCGGTATAACAACGGTACTTTTCTAATAGGGATTCCCCCTCCTACGTTTCATGGACGTATGCTATTATTACGCGGGAAAGCGTGTTTGTCGTGTCACGTTGGACATAAGGATGTATTTGTGTGTGTGCAACACGTTTTACTAGACCCCCTTTAAATATTTCATTTGTTAAAGAATATATACGAAACTAGGCTAAAGAGATTTTCCTTCGAATTTCTACATTTCCTTTTTGCTTTTTGTTTTCTTTTTTTTTTTTTAGTTTTTTATTCTGGTTTATTTCCTTCTTCTTTTTCTATTACTTTTTCCGTGTGATCGTATAGCATATTGGAAATTCATTTATATTATACTTTTTTTAACTGCATGTATAATATTTAAATACTCCAAGAAAGAAACTCAAAGGGAAATAAATTTATCTCCATATTTTACTTTTTTATTCGAGTCATTTTCATTTGAAGAGTACAGAGACAAAACAAAAAATAATGTCATTTAAAATTTAAAAAAATGGGATGGGCATGACAACACTTTCTATTCGTTATTTATATTAAAAAAAAAAACAACAACAACAAAATAAAAGAAAAAAATAATAAAAACAATCATAATCTCTCACAGATGTAACAAATTTAATAATCCCATGCAAATTAAGAAATGAGAAATTCTATTACGTTTTGTAAACAAAAATAATATATAGATTTTTAAAAATTCAACTGTTAATTATGCCATTTCTCGTTTTAAATGTACATTCCTTCATATATGAAAATGAATATCTTTATTTACTTTCGAAATATTTGAACAGATTGTATGTAGAAATCGTTTCGATTCTTTTTACAAATGAAATAAAAAGAATGAAAGAAAGAAGGAAAGAGAGTGATAGCAAATATCGATAATAAAAGTACTTGAAAAGCAAAAAAAAGGGGAGAACGCATTAAGCACCGGTGAAAGAAACAGTTAAGATATTCTTTTCTTTCATACGCTCCTCAATTCATTTTTTCCCTTCTCGATTCGATGAAAATATCGATAAAGAAGACGAGTTTGAGAGCGTACCGAAACGTATATAGATAGATATGCTTTTAATTTTAATAGCGGCAGAAAATTAATCGAATATCGTTGGTGCAATGGCGTGCCAATGACAGGTTAAACTTCAGGTTGGAAAATTCAATGTAGCGTTTCGTTTATGCACGCATATAAATATACATTTATATATACACGCATACATACATATGTATTTGTAACAAACACGCTATTCTCATCCAGCTTGTTCCCTTGATTTTTCTCTTTAACGATTTGCGAATTCACACTCCGACGATTTTACAAACACGATGAGGTACTTGTAAAATGTATCCGTTTGCATTTTCAATCCTTTGATACTTTCAAGTTTGCTTACCCCGTCCGTTTGTTAAAAAATGACAATTTTTATTAAAAATTCTGTAAATGATTTGTGAAAAACAAATTGAAAACAATGAATATCAATTGCAATAACCTACTCGATAGATTTTATTGTTTTTTATTGAATTTGCGATATAGAAACGATTGGTGTAACAATAAAAATTTAGCCTATTACTTCGAAATATTTTATTTCCCGTAAATGTTATAAAATTTGAACGTCGAGATTATAATATATTATACGAAAAGAATAACAACGAATAAAAAAATTATAATAAATAGAAATGCTTAGACTCGTTCTTTTCGAATGTTTCGTTTATATCATCGAGGGAAATAATCGTATCGATAAAAAGAACGAAGAAACGTTTAACAGTTCTTTAAAAAAGGAAAGAAAGAAAGAGAGAAAGAAAGAAATGAAAAGAGTCACGAAGCGTAACGGCAATTACACTTTTTTTGCGATAGAAAGAAAGGAAAGAAAGAAATAAAGCAAAAAAAGGGTAGAAATGCATTCGCGAACGGTATCAGGAGGAGGTTCTTTGTCGTCCATTATGTTTCCCTGGCTAAAGTGTGATTTTGAAACTATCGCCTGTTCGCGAGGCATACACAATATCTGTCGATATCCAAGAACGGAAAGAGGAATTCCGTCGGTTCATATTTCGCCAATGCCCCGCAGGAAATAACGTTCCTTTATACTGACACTGCACACACATTGTACATTGAAGATACTTATATACATTCATAAGTAAAGAGACATACGGATAAGAACACACACACATCCATCGTATACACATCATACGAGACATATAAACACATATGCGGGTATATATATTTCCATGTACATACGAATACGGTTATATATATATAATATATATGCATGTAATAATATGTGTGTGTATACGTCGCACTCGATAGGAGAAACGTTATTAGAGAAAACAATCTTGTCGTTACGTACATATATATGTATTTGAGCAACTATCGTATGCTAGGAAATCGTGCGTTTAATGGAAACTCGAGAAACGTTAGATATGTAACTACCTTTTATCGTATACAATTATAATTACAGAACAACACTTACAATTATAGTAATACTTATAACCAAATTATTATAAATAAAAAATAATAATCTAATGAATTATTAAGGATTAAATCTCTCAATGGTTATAACGTTTGACCATAAATTACGTGTAAGATAATTTTTGTTGTCCGAATCCCACGCACATATAAGTTTCACCCCCCTTATAGAAGCAGTAAAGCTCGTCCCCGTAAATGGCAAGCAGAGAAATCAGAGTATGGTGGTTTGGAAAAGGGGGTTCGAATACAATAGACGACGACGACAACGACGACGACGACGGGAAGTCGGCTGAGGAGAACCTAGGAGAAAGGAAAATAGAAAAGGAGCTCGAGGTGTTCTCGGATCCCACCCGTCGTGGAGATGAAACAATACATCAAAAGTTCTGCGTTAATTGTCCTTAAGTCACCGGCGATAAATTCATTATGCGCGGGTAATGGTGTTATCGTGTTTTCGTTCCGCGGCCTTGCTAATGTCATGAAAGGGTAATGCCAACCTTTCGGCCCCGTTTTGTCCTGTTAAAATTCGTTGAATTTTCACGCTTTTACTTCTTACACAAGTCCGTCGCGTACCCTCCTCCTACTCCTCCTCCACCCTCTTTTTTAATCTCCCCTTGACCCTCTCCTAACCCTCTTTCCTTTCTCTTTTTTTCTTTCTTTATATTTTTCTACGATGACACGTTTAACCATCTTTCTCACTCTCTTCAATTTCTTTCATATTTATCGTTCCACTTTATTTTATTCATATTCTTTTTCTTTATCTTTCTCTCTCTCTCTCTCTCTCTTTTTCCACTTTCTTCCTTTTTTTTTCTTTTTTCTTTCAAGACTAGTACTAGTACTTAGCAGACTCCGTGATTCATTATATCATATATTTACTATAGCTTAGGGTGTAACCTCTGAAAGAAGTATCTTATGTCTCTACTCAGTGAATGCACGTTTTAAAGAGGGGAAAAATTAAATTCATTCTATTTATTCATTCGCGTGGTTTCTGAGGTGGTTTCTGAGGTGGTTTCTCACTTTTCCTCTTTCTTTCCTTCTCTGCTTTTTTATTCGTCTCTTTCTGCATCACCAAGAAGCAACGGAATGAAAACTTGCAGAGGAAGAGTAAGAATAAGAATAAGAAGAAGAAGAAGAAGAAGAAGAAGTTATCGAGACTGGGGTGAAAGTTGAAGAAACGTCGGCAAGAGAAACGACGACGGTCGTCTTCATAGTCATCATCCTCGTCCTCGTCGTAATCGTGAGAAAGAACTGTTCCAAGCTTTCGCGGATAACTGCTGAGAAAGATAGAGGACCTTTTAAACTATTAGCGAAGATGACACGACTGAAATGAACTTTTGAATCCTTTAGAAAGACTTTAGACAGCTAAGAAAGACAAAGAAGAGAGAAAAGATCTTTTTATCGTTTCTATCAATGCTTCGATCAAAATTATCATTCGATCTATGATCTTATCTTAGCTATCTGAAAAGATAAACTTTTTTACTTTTGTAAATATGTAAATATCGATTATTTTTTTTTTCTTTTTGTTCTTCTTTTAAAATCATTTCAACGAAAAAAAAAATATCTTTCATATAATCTATCTACCTCTTATAACTTTTTAAAATATCAATGATAATGAAAAGAAAAAAAAATGTAGGTGGTCAGGACGGGAAAAGAAAAAGAAAAAGAATAAAAACGGATAAATATTTCATGTATGACGATCGAAATAATAACGAGAAGAGGTGAAATTAAAATGAAATAACCATTTTCCAGTTGTAATCATCAGAAATAAACTAACCGTATACGTTCTTTGTAATTTTAACTCTTCGAATAACGAAATGGATAACCGAAAGTTGAAAATGTGTTAAAACGTGAATAACTACGCGCGTACGTTCTTTTTCTGTTTTTTTTTTGTCATACGAACAAAAACCGAATAAAAAAGATAGAAGGAACAATAGATGTTCATGCATGTGCGATGTTACACATCAAATCTTTTTTTTTTTTATTCTTTTCTTTTCTTTTCTTTTTTGAGAGGATATTCCTAAAAAATTAGAATCCGTTGTTCGTCAAAGTAATAGCACGGTATGAATAACGAACAGACTTCATATCTCTTTTTAATACTGAAAATATAAAAAATTATGGTAGGACGCGATGATTATTATACGAAAACGATCAAAACTTTTTATTATATTTCTTTTTTTGTGACAAATGTATAAATTTCCTTATACTTTTCATGAACCATCAAGATAATCGATATGTTTTCAATGAATGCCATTCAAGTTCACTCGCGACATATCTCCGTAATAAATTCACCTAAAATAAACTGACGAAATGTATAAATAAAAAAAAAATATATTTATATGCGTGTGTGTGTATATGTGCGCATATACATTTTTTGTCTTTTTCATTTGTTCATAGTCGGAGATAATTAGAAAGCATGAAGCACGAAAAGATAAAAGTAGCAAACGCGTAGTATACAATATAACAGTGACCCGATTTGTTTGACGGGTGCACGTACACGTCCGATACACGTGGTTAAATTTATCCGTTGTTTTTCAGGAATAAACATTTTACAGTAGGTTGGATTATCAGCAAGGCACCACCGAGCTACTGTACTAACTCGACGAACAGTACTATCATTTTGCCTTTTTGCCTGGTTGCTCTCTCTCTTTTTTTTCTGTCTCTCTGTCTCGTTTTCCTTTCTTTCTTTCTCACTATTTCATCAAACATACCCGTGTGTAACAAGCTGTGCCTGCCTCGATGTCCGTTTCAACGTTTACACGACACGAACCGTACGGTTACAAACTAAAGTCCGTGTGCTATTTCCTGTAAGCACGAAATACTTCAAAAGCTAACCACTGAAATACGGTATTACCCAATAGGAAGGAATAACAATCGAGCTTTGCGTTCTTCTCGTGATGATCGCGTGCGTCCTGCGTTTCCGATAAATCCGAACGATATCATCGAACTTTCTTCGATTCTAACAACTCAGTTTACTAAAGCATCGATATGTTGATCTCTTTGTGTTTTTCTACTCAATCGAACGAACGGATGAACAAGAAGAAAGAAAGAAACAGAACATGAAAGATCGTTGCATGTTGAAAATCATGAAAGTTATTGAAAGAAGAAAAGTCATGGTTTTGTCGTACGAAATATAAGCGAATAAGATTTTCAAAATATATCAAAGATTACGAAAAGAGTTCTCGATGTCAAACTCCAATCTCTTTTTCTCTCGTTTTCATTCCATATTTTTTAATTTTCTTTTCCATAAATTAAATCTTATTGGGTTCGATATTTTGCCGTCCGTTTGCCGTTAGAAATAAGTTGGCCCACTTTTTTCAAATAAAACAGAAATTCTATGTACTCTCGAAGTGGTTTTGCATGGAAATACTCGTAATATTCAATGCAAATTAAATTCTAAAAGACTTTAAGAGAAATTAACGAGCATAACTCATGCTCAAAGGTCGATATTTAAAGCGAACCGAAATAAATCAGTTCCGATAAAAAAAGAAAAAACAAAAATGCATTTTTTAATTTAAATCTTAAAAGCTGTTTCTCTAACCCATTTTTCTCTCTTTACTTTTTATTATTTATATCATTTTGTTCTTGAAGTTCTATTTTTTCCTTCCATCTTATAAGAGATTTTATTATTCTTATTTTTATAGATTTTAATTGAGCAAATACTTTAAATTGAAATTTATTTTCTCTTTGTATCTTTTAAGTTGCTACCAAATATTCATCTATCTTTTTATCTCTTTTAGATACTTATTATACCCGTTTCTAAAGATTTTCTTAAAAAATATCAAGTAAAGACGAATCGGTATCGTTTGTTCATGTTAACGAGACCTTTAATTATGTTTAACATTTACCCAGAATAAACTATTCGTTATTAATGCGGTAGGAAAGGAGTACATCTGACGCGTCGTTATGAAAATTTCAAGATCTAACGTAGTCGATTAAAAATGAAGATCTTATTACGACGAACTTCATTGGTAGATTTTATATGAATTTCCTCAATTTCGCGAGAAGAACATTTGTATTTTAATCGAATATTCAGACAAATTCATTGTCCATTCAAAATATTTCAAACGTAATATTTCAATGGAACGCTTTAACGTGGTTTCATCTCGAAACGGAAGGCATATCATTCGCAAAGCAATTAGTGTATATTAATTAAGCGCATTTTCAACGAACGATTTGACAGAGCCCGATATAATGTATTCGAAACATAATTTTACAAATTATGTTTCGAATAGATTGATTCCTTGATTCGACCAACTTTCAAATGAATTCCATGTTTTACGTTCTCGCTAAAAGTAAATATGACAAACGTTGCGAATAATACATACCGGATTTCCTATGATAATATTGTAAATTAGTAAATCGCGTTACTATCTAGGCATCCGAATAAAATATATCCTAGAACGTTCGAGCGTTGGTTCACTAATATTCCTGTTGATGTCACGTTTCGAATAATTATTATCGTCGAATATCGTACTTCAAAGGTACATAGTAAGCTTAATTCAAACGATTTCAATACATCGATCATCAATAATAATTAATAAAATTATTTATTTTTGTTTAGCGTTTCTACGTGATTCTCGTATACGTTCTATTAAATATTTAATAATAATAAATAACAACAAGGAAACAATATTACATTTCATTTCGTATTCTCTTATTTTCGTTCTACTATAACTGATATAATTAAGCGCCAGAGTATCACATATTGAAAATTATTATAATACTATTTTTATTATTCTTGAAATAAATTTTAATGTTTCTTTAGTTTTTCATTTTTCAAAAATTATGAGTAATACATTTCAATTTTCGATGTGATTGAACAATCGAAAATACTACTTTACAATTTTAAACATTTTTTCCAATTATTATTAACAAAATACACATTTCAGTATAAAATATTTCAGAATTATTTATTATATTGAAAAATAAATTAATATTTCGTTCTCGTTATTTCCGAAGCCTGCACATAAAAAGGACTCCTTTCTCACGAAAATCAAACGATTCGGTCGAATTAAATGGATAAAAAGAAATGAAAGAAAGAGAAAGAAAGAGAGAGATAGAAATAGAAGAAAAGAAAGTAAAAGAAACGAGGAAGATTCTTTGATATCAGGAATGCTAATTAAAGTCGCAAAGCACTCAGACCAAAGGTCGGAGTATTCTTCCCGATGCCAAGAAGATCGTTCGCTGTCTATTAAGTAGTTTTCGTGTGTCTCGTAATTCGATTAAAGCCACTTAACAAACTTATCTTCGCTCGGGCTCGTCGCCCTTAGATTAGAGTTTAACTCAGAGCTTGACGTCGTAGGATTAAAAGAAAAGAAAAGGAAGGAGAGAATTAATCGTACTTCGACTTTCCGACGACCATCGTAAAGAAGGTTCATTCAAAAAAAAGAAAAAGAAAGGAGAATAAAAGAAAGAAAGAAAAAAACACCAAAGATTCAGAAACAAAACTAATTGTAAGAAAATGAAATTAAAAAATACATGTGTATATACTTGTTGTCCGTAAATCGATTGACCCAAGAAAATAAATTAAAAAAACAAAATTCAAATTTAAATCATATTACATATGAATGCATCGTTTCAAAATTTGCGTTAAAATGAGCATGTAAGGTGTATAGAATTTTGTGGAAAAAAAATTATTTCATTACACATTTCGATTATAGTAAAATTAATCTTTCGATTGAGAAAATTATTTATATATAATTTTTAATATGAACATTGTGGTATACGTTTTATTTAACATAATGACAGGCAATTGGTAACGTAATAATCTACACTTTACAAGAATATTCAAACAATAAGGATTTCAAAAAATATTATTTTTAATAAATAATGAAGGAAGGTCAAAAGAAAACAAAGCAAATGTTGTATCGAGTTTAAATTGATTGGCGTTTAAGTACCACGACGAATTAATTCGTCATGCACGTTGGATAAACAATTTTCAATAATGTCGTCTCTTTTATTACAAAATGATTAAACCTATTTACAATAATAATGCAATTTCGTCAAATGACTTATAAGCCATTTTGTATGAAACAAAATATCGCTTCGATAAAACAAGCAACGATCGATTATTTCACAAAGCTGTTTAGCCACGATAAAAGCGAGAAAATATCTTTAATTATTCATAAGCTCTTTGGATTTTAACAGAAACCTTGTTGTCCGAAGCACAAGAGAGACTAAGAAGATTCGTCCTTTCGCAAGAACCAGCCGACTTTAAAGCCTTCATTATCCTAGGGAGCATATTAAATCAAAATCACACAGCGAGCAAGATGCTGATATAAATAAAGAAACAAAAAAAAACAAAAAAGAAAGAAAATAAGATCAAAAACGTAGTTCACACAAAGAGACTCGATTAAGCGTGAATAATAACGTCGATTTCGAATACAAAGAATTTTTTAATAAAAGCGAAACTTTTTCTTCCACTTCTTCTTCTTCCTCTTCCTCTTCCTCTTCCTCTTCTTATTCTTCTTCTTTTACTACTTGCTATTTCGAATTGCTTGAGAATTCGTGGCTAAGGTAACGGATATGACACACCCATTTGCTGCACCTGTTCCAAAACGTTTTCTTGCTATCATCATAAGCTAAGTTTGTGAAACTTCTGAAAGATCATTTCGTACGAATATTTTTCTTATTCCAACTGAATAATTTGACGAAACGTCAGAATTATATTATCTATCTTTCTCTCTATGTTGTGTTCACAACTACGGAATATATTATAAAAAAAGAATAGAATAAAAATAAAGAATATTCGAAGATAAAAAATTTTATTTTGCGTATCCTTTAAACTGGTGAAAAATCAATGAGAATATTTTTTCTTTTTTAATTATTTTAATTTTCCCCATACAATCAAAAATGATTGAATAATAATTGTTACCTTAGCAAACATATAAAAACAAAAAAAAAACATTTATCACTGATCGAGTAACATATACACGATGTCCAAATAACGAAACAAATGTTTGAAAAAAAAAAAACATCTGATAAAATACCAAATAACACATAATCGAGTATACAAGTATTGTATTTTTCACGAATTTAATAGTTATTCAACTATATATATAATATAAATAAATAAATATATATAAATATATAAATTTTAAATTATACATTCATATTTATTTAAAATGAAAGAAGAGTATACGTTACGTATAAATTATTTCTTTTAATTAACATTTTCTTAAAAATATATTAGCAATTTATATAACATACGTTATTCTTCTCGACATCCATTATTCAATTACTATAATAATTTGCCTACATACTTCTCTTCCAAATGTAAGAAAAAATAATAAAGTATAATGAAATAAAAAAAAAAGAAAGAAATGAGGATAGGTATTATTCTAGAAATGCCATTCTAAAGGACAATGAAAATACGATGGTAATAAAAAAACGACAGAGAGAAAGAGAAAAAAAAATGAAAAAAAAAAAGAAAGAAAAAAAAACCCTGGTATTCGACCATCGCGTATACGACGACGTATTCGAGGAGAGAGAGTACATCGAGCTATCCCGCCACCACACCGAGTCTCTCAAGAGAGCTCATCGAAATCAGAAGAGAAGTGGATAATCCTGGATGTCGGAATGTAGAACGAGGGCAGAGACGTACACCGAGGGACATCAAGAGTACGGACTGAAGAGATCGAGAATGCTTTCACCCTTCCCCATCTATTCCTGACCTTTACCCTGTTCAACCTTCACTCCTAATTTCATCCCTTTTATTCTTCTCTATAAATTATTCACACTATAACCACTTTAATCTCATTGGAAATATTACAAATTTTATTTATTTATTTATAAGCATTACAATTATTTTCTAACAAATGAGAGATAAATGAAATTCTAAATGAAAATGAATATATTAATGTAACAAACATTTCATCTTTTTAATGATAAAATCTCCCAAACCACCTAACGAATAATAGAGAAAAAATAAAAAGAAAGAAAAAAGAATAAAGGAATGTAATTTTGCAAAGTACATGGGTAAGTTTTACCGCAAATATCTATATATGTAAAAGAAAAAAATAAGAAGAAGGAAAAAAAAACAAAAAAAGAAAGGATATACGCTCGTAGTAGACCGACAAGAGAACGACGAAGCAGCAGCAGCCATCGGTCGATTGGAGTCCATTGAATTCAGAAAATGAGTGGAGAAAGCTGTGCGGGTGACCTGTGCAAGGACATAGATGTCCTACGGAATGTCCCGATGGAAAACGAAACAAGGAAAGAGAAATAAAAGAAAAGAAAGCGAGATAGAAACGAATAGAATCCTCTTCTTCTTTTTCATTGCATTGAAATGCAGTGTCGTGTGAGTTCTCAACGGATTGCATATATACCTTTCTATATATATATATTTATGCTACAAAAATATATATGAAAAGATATCAAGATATTTATCCGCTTGTAAGGATCATCATTCGAATATTTATTTGCACGAAATCGAAACGACCACTCTTTTTTTCTCCTACACTCTTTTTTTCTATATATGTACGAAGTATAATAAAGGTACTGCAGGTACAGTATAATTTTTTTTTCTACGTTCTGCTTCCTTATATCTTCGGTAATTATAAAAAAAAAGTAAGTTGTTCTTTAAGAGAGAAAAAGAGATTTTTAAACGAATCAAAATATTTTACAATGAAAATTTGTATCTATTCACGAGAGAGAGAAAGAAATGATTTCTTTCATTTCGTTCTTTCTATATTCTTAGAAACTTTCGAAAGAAAATAATACCCTTTTTAGTTTAAAATGAAATCTTTATCATTGCCATTTGTCGTTCATCATTGTCCTATTTTATCGCCTGAATTTTAAACAGTTATTTCAATATTTCGACGAATATTTTCTATATATTTGATTATTTAAATCTATAATAATTCGATGTTCTGAATATAAAATTGAAAATAAGAAAAGAAACTTCAGGAGAATAATATTTTTTTTCATTCATTTTGCAATCAACTTCGTATAATTACTTTCGTTAAATTCTTAAAAAAAAAATCAACCTTTTCTGAATGTAAGACGAAATAATCTGATTTTTTCTTTCCAAAGTGTACCACTAAATTGAATGTTGAGTATCAAGGAAAGAAATAATAATAATAATAAAAAAAGAAAGAAATTAAGAAAAGAAGATAAAAAAAAAAACAAAGTGGAGTTAACCCATTACCCGCCAATGGCCTTTTTTTAGGACGCATTTTCAAATTTTTTTTTTTTAATAACTAAAACTTCAGAATGAAATATATTCGTTAAAATCATGAGATTGTACCTCGTGTTTCATGAAAATATTAAAAATTTTCATTATTTTATTTTAAATCAACAATTAATGATATAAAATAATTTTTATATTGAAATAACAAAGAAAAAACAATTGTTGTAAAAATAGTTCTATTTGGTTAGTATGAATATCATTATACAGTTAATTTAATTTTTGTAATGCATTTTTGTATTGTAGCGGGTAATAGGTTGAAGCATTAAAATTAGCCACATAAAAAATTGTATTTTTTCCAATTTTTACGCGCACATGTTGTATGTGTTTGGATTGTTATCAGGAAATCATTCGTTATTTTCTGGTCTGCGATGCAAACAAGTTCCAGGAAACAATTACGTTTCGGGAACACTGAATGTTTCAAAAAGCTCACTCGTAGGAATATTCGAAAAAGCTATCGAGCATCGAAGCATCGACATTTTCTCGGTTTGCCACGCAAACCTCTAGCACGAACGAATGAACGAACGAATGAACGAACGGATAAGAAAGATAAAAAAGAGAGAAAGAACTTAGAAATGGTTTTCCAAGAAAACCTTACCTTTCAACCGAGCGAAAAGCTTTCAAAGAAATGCCCACGATCGAGATAATCACGGTTTCTTCTTCTTCTACTTCTACTTCTACTTCTTCTTCACCTTCTTCTCATTCTTATTTTTATTCTTCTTCCTACTTTTTCTTTTTTCATTTATTTCATCTATTTTTTTTTTTTTACCACGAAATTATCTCTCAAGTGTCTACCTTTTCTTTTTTCTCTATCTTTACAACAGGCAAACAAAAATGTGTATCTGTGTGTGTGTGTTTATATGAGTGTCGATTTCTTCTTCAAACGATCTCTTCTTTTCCTTCGAAAATACAAGCGATTTCGAGTATAGTAAATACTAGTTGGAATTGAGATCGAATAGAAAAAAAAAAAAAGAAAAAGAGTACGATCGAAAAAAATCAAAAAACAAGAAAGAAAGAAAGAGAGCAATGAGAGTCAAATCGTTTTTAGGACAATACCGATAATCGAATAATTTTATAATTACTTCGTGCATAAACGTTATTTTCAGATTGATAATGAGAAATTTGATATATGATCTAGTGATCAAGTGTATTTTCACTACATTGAAAAGTATATGTATAAACGATTCGTATGTTTTTCTTCTCAACCATTTCCATCTAATTATCGATAAAAATATTTTATACTGTGATAAACGTTTAATTATTAATATATATTTAATTTCATTTTACTTTTTGAATTATCAAAATATATTGAAACATGTAACGTTATATTCTTAACATATTACTTACTGGAAGCAAATTAAACGAATACATACAAATTAACGATCAATTTTAATTCGTATTTTTCATCGTTTCTTTTGTAGATTATTAATAATAAATTCAGAAAGCTAAAATAAAAAATTAATATTGTATTCATTTGTCACAAAAAGTAATATTGAAAATGATCAAATATTATAGAAGTAAAATATAAAATGCAGTAGAGCTAACTTTTAATCGATCGATTATATAAACGAAACCAATGAAAAGACTATTTTTAAATTACCGATTAATGTGTGAATTGAATAACATTCCTTCCCAATTGCCTAATTGACAGAAAAATCATTTTTACTAAAGGAAGCAAAATTAATTCTTGATATTCGAAAATGTGTAGTTCCAATATATTAGAAAAAAAGAATCGAATAATATTAAATTTTATAAAAAAAGAAAAAAAAGATATAAGAATTATAAGATCATATTCTTAACTGAATAATATATTCTTCCTTTAATTGAAAAAAGAAAAATTGATTATTTTAATAATAAAATACAAAAGTCTCGATATTCAGAAATATATATATATAGTGGCTACTATCAAACCTATATGTCAAAAAGAAATAAAAGTACGGGATTGAAATTAATGCTTCTCCATTATTACCAGGACATATCCGTTTTCTCCCTTTCACCCCTTGTCTCTTGACGGTCGATCGTGGACAACCGGTGGTGCATCGAGATAGCCACGGTCGTTCCGTTTCAACCAGACAGATATTTCGCATTGAAACTCACTGTCGACGTATCGAACGCTAGAGCTTTGGCTTTATGTTTATGCAGCCATAGTCCTGTCTCTCTTTGCTTGCTTGCTCACATACAAATACGACAAATATACACGTATATACATAAAGCAAATATATATGTATATATACACGTGCCACTTCGAGAATTCGTAGGGTCGTGTTGGTGGTATCACAATTGGGATAAGTTCTCCTCAACAGCACAATGTATATTTATATATTTACATCGAGCTCAGAGAAGTGCGATGGAAGGCTTGACCCACTCTTTTTATCTGACGACAACGATGACGACAATGACGATGACGATGACGATGAAGATGAAGATGATCGCATTTATAAATTATATTCACGTGCTATCTTTTTTCGTTCAATGTATTCCTATATATAAAAATGTAATATGCAGTGACTCAAACAATTGATCAAATGTTTTCACAGTGTTTAAATTTTTACATAGCTTTTGTAATTACAGAAATAATTTAAATAAGTTACATATTTTAAGCAAAATTAAAGAAATTTAAAAATCCGGGATTTGATCAATTTTTTGACTTTGCAAAAATGAAATTTTAGTACTTCGTATACCCTCTTTTAGCTTTCAATACGGCTTTTATGCGTCTTGGCATGCTATCTACTAAATTTTTGCACTGTTCAGACTTAATTTATATATATATATTTATTTATTTCTCTATTTATTATATTATGTTTATTTACAATATTGGTTTTAAAGGAATATCAACGAAATAATAATACGGTTAATTTCAGAACTGACACAAATAACCTATATATAAGCAGTATTTATAACAAAATTTTAAAATTTAACTACCACTCTACAATATGACTTTAAAAGAATAGATGACACTACACTAATAAGATACCTAGACTATTAAACACTAGTCTAGATTGATTACTGTTTAATTACATGCTTAATTTAATTTTATGAATTTTTAATTAATCACGAATTATTGGTGCTAAGTATAGTTTATGTGTTATAAAAAAAATGTATATCTTAGTAATACATAGAAGACTCGGAACATTGATATATATATAGGAATAAATTAAAAAATATTATTGTATATTTATCGTTTCGAAGAACTATGTATTTTTGAGGTTATGTAATACTTGTATTTTATCGTTGCTGAAGAAGTCCTAATAAAAGGACGAAATGTTCAACAGGATCAAAACAATATGTTCTGATTTTTTTACCTGTCCAACTTTTCTATGATATAAAGTTTGTATATATTTTATTCTGTGGACGCAGCAAACAACTAATTGAATTTGTTTATAATATTTATATACAGGGTGATTCATTAACGCTTGCAACCTTAAAGCTCCGAAAGTATGGTAGAAGTAGAAAAGTTTATTGAGAAAATATTGCATAAAAAATTCAGGACTATAATGTGACGTTAGTTTTTTTTGCTTGGCTGAGTCTCTTTCAAGATTTTTAGGTCAACTTTGTTTTTTTAAATACAATGCTATATTTTAATATTTATTTTCTAATAGCGGCTGTCAAGGCGAATCTTATGATATGTAACATTATCCAATATATATGTAAATTCTTTATAAATATTTCATAGAATTTTCTAAGTTAAAGTTCCTATGAATCGTACCTTGTTTTAAATTTAATATCGTCTCAATCAACCTTCTTTCTAATCGTTGTTAATTTTGTGTAATAACGTCAACAATATAAATACTTATTATTTAGTATTTGTTACTTGTTGTCTTAACAAGTAAATTTATGATTAATTTTATTATTAAGTTTTACAGCGAATTTACCATTTTTATCATATGTTAAATAAATATAATAATTGGGAAAAAATACAAGTAGAATATTAAAAAATATCAGGATACTAATAAATAAGAAAAAAAGGTAAGAAAAGAAAAAAGAGGAAAATTTATGAAAATGATTAAAAACGCGATTTAAGAGAATAAGGTACGTACGAATCAGTGATTCGTGTCAGCTGTTCTAGTCAGGACGGATCCCGTTTGCGTATTAGTACTACTTGCTATAGCAGTAGTAGAAGATATCTAATAGGATGGGAAGGGGAGGTCACGGAGAAAAGGGGGTCATTGTGGGATGGCGTAAGGCAACGATCGTAATTAGAACGAAAAGCCTCGTTTGGCATCGAGAGGAACAGAGGAAAAATGTAAAAGAAACGACAAAAATCAGAGCGGAAGAAAGGAAGAATGAAAGAAAGAAAAGAAAAACTAGTTGGAGTCGACGATAAAGAGTATGAAAGAGAAAGAGAGCGAAAGAGTAAGAGAGAGAGAGAGAGAGAGAAAGTAGGAAGAGAGGAAGAGAGGATCTTCGCTTCGAATTTCCAAGTGCACACATCCCTAACTAGGTTACGTAACGCAATTAGCGCCTCCGCTAATTTCTCAGCGCCGACTAGGCAACCAGTTAGGATGGTAGTTCACTATTAATGGGCAAATACAAAGCGCCGACTATCTGGTGCGCCTAGTATCCCCCTTTTCTCTCTTTCCCTCTCCCACTCTCTCTCTCTCTCTCTCTATCATTCGCTCTCCCTTTCTCTAAGTTTCTAAGTCTATGTTACGTATATTCGTTCGTATACGTGTATATGTATACACAGAAGTGTACAAAATGTAAAAGATAAAAAGGGAAAGATAATATGTGAATGTGTGTATTCACAGTATCAAGATTGTTCGTGACAATTGAAATCAATAAATGTACACATGGATTTAAAATATTTTACAATTAGTGGTTGAAAAAAAATATATATACAGGTAGCCCTCCTACAACGCGGCATCTTATAACACGGTTCCGTTATAACACGATTCCTAAATTGCGGGAACCCTCATACAACACGACATTCTATAATACGGTTTCCTTTCAAAAAACCTTTGTACAACACTGTACTTCTACAGCCGCGACGAGGCTTGCCGTCTTAAAGATACAGTGTTGCCGAAAGTATTTCTTTTCATCTCCATGGCCTGAAAACAAAAGTCTCATACAAGAAAAGTTTCACACAACACGACATTTTCTAGGAACCTA
Organism: Polistes dominula; assembly: GCF_001465965.1. The sequence continues at coordinate 3,384,114 of NW_015148977.1, forward strand.
TCTACCGTGTTATAGGAGGGTTACCTGTATATACATATATACAGGTATATATATATATATATATATATATATATATATATATAGTATAATAAAGTAAGTATAGAAAAAGAAAAAGATAATATTTGAAAGAACAAAAATAGACGATAATTAACGAATAGGTATTAGATTTGTTGAAACATTGCATATTGATAAAAGGACACAATTTGAGGAAAAAAATAATAAAAACTGTGAGAGTCAACGATTCCCTGTAGATTTTACGTTAGCAAATTTCCTATCTTTTGCGTAGTACATAATTACGCAAGAATTTTGAAGGACGAGAAAACCAAGCTTTTACAGAAATATATTGCGACGAACGCAACAGGATATACTGGTGAAAAAATATATCTACGAAGGTAACCTCAACGATGCTCGATGACGACGACAACGGCAATGGCAAATCCGGTGTAAAATATAAAGCCCAAATGCCGTCAAAAAATTCCCTCTAAAGCAGCACGACGTAACTTCTCTCTCTCTCTCTCTCTCTCTCTCTCTCACCAAACCACTCTTTCTTCTACCCCTAACTTCCCCCTCGCTCATTCGTGTACTAATACTTTTCTATTTTTCCACACTATTACCACATACGCGATATTTTTTTTCATGTACGGAAATCGATTCGAACTTTTTTTTTTCCTACCATAACATTCCTCCCAATTCCACATTATCGTTTTTTCGATTAGGGTATTTAAGTCCGATAATATTGGTAATCGTACACTTTTATCAAGTACGAATTATTTTAATGATTATCAAAAAGGAAAATTTTTAGCAAAGTTCTTCATGATAATAAACATCGGTGAAAAAGTGAATAAATATAAACAATTTTTTTCTCGTATCTTTCCGTCGTTTTTTATCCAAGTTTTCGATTTAATTGAAAGATACCTAAAAACGTAAGCTGCCAGCAAAGGGATTATAACGAAAGTATAAAATATTAAAGGGAAGGATATTCGCGCATTTGTCTCTTCGTGGTTTTAACTCTTTCGTCCCCTGTTTTTTCCGTAAAATAATTTCATTTACAAAGTTAATAGCAAATCACTCGATAAAAGAGAGAGAGAGAGAGAGAGAGAAATAGAGGGGGGGAGAGTGAGAGAGAAAGATAGAGAAATCATTCTCGTTTTTTTTTCTCTGATGAACAGGAAACACGACTGGATCGGACTAAAAGAGTCAAGTTTAATACTCAACAAAATGCTTCTAGCTTTGTCAAAGGTAGAGCTTGATGCGTAAAAAGGGCATACCGGAAGGGGGGTTATTGAAGTAGGAGAAGAGGTGTGCAAGGCCGAGCTTTTAATCGTCGTCAGCACTCTCTCTCCCTTTCTCTCTCTCTCTCTCTCTCACACACTCTTTCTACCTCTTTCTTTCTCTTTCTCTTTTTTTGCTAGCATTTTTTTGTTTTTGTGCGTCGCATGCTGCTAACACACACGTACTACTCGTCGCGTGCGTGTGCACTCAGGCTCGAGGAACAGTGTCGGAATTCACTTTAACGGACCTTAGTAATTACCTAGCACGTTGAATCCTTCGCTTATTTGCCTTGACTCTGATTAACCTTCCACGTGATTTTACGTTCTCCTCTACGAAGGAACTGGAAAAATCGTTGGAACTTATGGAAACGTAATTATCCACGTCCCTGTGTTCTCTCTACATGTTATATATTTTTTTTTGTTCTCTTTCTTTTTTTCTTTTTTCGTTCTTATACATTCCATTCCATTCTCATCTACCCTTTTTCATTTGTAATGCTCGTTAACATGCATCTAGAATATTTTCGTGCGTTGGAACTTCGAAAAAAGTTATAATGTTGAGAATTTTTATAAAAACCATAGGCGGATAGAGAGAGGGCAGAGAACAGCAAAACGTGGGAAAAATAATTTTTCACCATTTAAACTCAGCTCGACTAATTGAAATATAAATGATTAAGTAGCCGCGAATACTCGAAAAAGGAATTGCTGACGTAGGTTAGTAAATTTTACACGTATATAAATATGTGTATATACGTACATATATTACGTGCGTATATGTCATGCATACATATATTATACATATATATATATAGATATATATGTATGAGCTTGCATAATATTATATACAATTATTATACGCATAGAGACCTATGAAAAGGTAGTTTTCCCTTTGTTCAAAGTATTTTCAACGGTACTCTTCTCGGTACGATGTAAGTGTCCTCTCAAGCGGCTCAAAGTACAGACTAGATTTAACAAGAAATATAGAAAAGTATAGGAGATAGTTACATGCTAATTCCTATATATATATATATACGTGTATGTAATTACATATACATATATGACTCATATACCCTACCTATGTTTACATATGTACGCGTAGGTACTACGTACGTAATAAGAGCGGATAATATGGCGGTCGAGCAGCCAAGGAAAATGCTTTTAGCGCGTTCGCGGATGAATTACGTGAGCTTATTAAAGCGCTTCTTCTTTCCTACGTACCTATCTCACAGGACAGGCGTGAACCATTTGTGTGTTGAGAAAGAAGAAAGGCCGTTTGGAAAACGGTTTCCTTTCGTTTGCTTCCTCGTAGAAAAATTTCTCTTTCCTCTTTCTCTTTTCTATTATCATCATCGTCATCATTATCATTATCATCATCATCATCATCATCATCATCATCATCATCATCATCATCTTCTTCTTTTTTTTTTCTTCTTTCTTTTCTACTTCTACTTCTACTTCCTTCTCATCCTTTTTTTTACTTCTTTACTTCTTTCTTTCTTTCTTTCTTCCTTTATTTCTTTCTGGAGCTTTGCAAGCTTTCTCTTTCTTTTTCTTTTTCTCTCACTCATTCTACTCTAGTATATACGCAGCGTTTCTTTTCTTTTGCAAAACTCTTTCGCACACACGAAAAGGAAACCAATTACGTTCTCTGCCAGCGCCTTTCTCCTCCCACCTTCAAGAGGTACGCTTTTCTAGCAATTCTTTTAAATGTTCGGTCGGTCGACCGTACCATTGCCATTAGGACTTTTTCTTTTTACAAACAATATCATTTCATGAATAGCTACGTAAAACGTTAACGAACGAAACCAATAGTTATCAATTGAATATACGTATGTATGTATTTTGTATATACAAAAAGTGTTTTCTGAATAAAGATAATTTTGTATGTAAAAATTAGACGATAACAAAAGGAGTAACATTTTTTTTCTGTGTTTTCTTTTTTCATTTAAATTCTAAAATTAAAAATTTTCCTCTGTTAACAAATTTATTATAATCATAGGAAAAAACTCCGTTTAATTATACTCATCTCTTTATAATTTCGTGTTGATTTGTTTTACGCAAATTAAAATCTGAGTTTGCTTGTATGAAAAAAATACATGGTAAAAAGTACAGGTACAAATTACAAAAACATTTAAATTGCATAGCAGGATAAAAGAAAAATAATGATATTTCAAAAAAACACAAAATCGGTTTTATTATAAATATAAGAATCGGTGTATTTTATAACCTGTTCCCTACTCTTGTTTTTTATCTGCATCGAGAAGAATTGATAATCGTTGTCTATGACTCTCAACTTATCACGTTCTCGTTCACAATTCGACTGACAGAGTCGTACTAAAGTAAAGAGATATAAATCGTTTACCCGAAAACAAAATGTAAACATTGCAAAGAACAATAAATACGAAAACATTAAATTTAAAGTATTAGTAGTTAATAAAAAAATTGAAGAAACGATTCAATATACGCGTACTCGACAAAATTTTGAAATATCACTTTTTTGAATACTAAAATAAATGTTATCCTACTTTTTACTGACCTAATTTAAAGACATTTTACCAGACATTTTATTTTTTTTATTCCAATAAAATAATATATATATATATATTATTACATATATTATTTTATATATAATATATTATATATGTATATTATATAATACTATATAATACTATTATAATAACTATATAATATATTATATATGTATATTATATATGTAATATATAAATATATATTACATATATAATTACATTACATATATATTAGACATAAATTAGCGTAATGTTCCAAATTTTTTTTCTTATTATTTTATATTTGAGTAACATAATTATCTATGTTCAATCCAAAAATGGATATTTTTTGACCTTATAACCTATAAAATGGCAAAAAGAAGCTACTACTTCTGTTCACTTAATTCATTTTGTAACTTTTTTAATAATTGCCAAAATGAAATAATGTTTTCTATTAACCAAAATTCGATTTGCTTTAAAAAAGTCCATAAAAAAAGATTCTTGTAACCTAAAAAAAATTAAAATTTAATAAATTGTAATGCAACGCTATCAATTATATACTTAAAAAACTAAAAGAATCAGATAACCATTAAATAATATATCCCTAAATAAACAATAGAAAAATTAAAAGTCGCAAAATATATGAGGGGTACCAAGAAGTACTCAAAATTTTTCTTTGCTGGCGACAAACATATATTTATTTAAGAAATTTTAAACGCTAATCTACAAAAAATTTTTTCATTATTCTCTAGCACTTTTTGCCTTACGTAAAGAAAATTGTTCAATTCCCTTTTTAAAAAGTCCTTTGATTTTTCATTAACACAAACTAAATTTGAGTGTACTCATCGAAGAAATTTTTATTACTTTTCGGTATCTCTAATATATATATAATTTTAAATTATACATTGATGAATGATACAATAATAATTTTTTTATGTTACAAAAATCTTTTTTTATGGTTATTTTAAAAGCAAATCGAACTTTAGTAAAAAGAAAGAATATATATATATATTTATTATTAATACTAATAATTGTAATTTAACTAATTTGTCAGAAAATGAAATCAAATGATTTAAATTTGTATAGTTAATCAAAATTCTATTCGAGCAAACATTCATCGAATTATCTATATAGAGCCTACTTCCATACTTTTTTCCCCTATTATCGCAACTTCTAAGCTGCGTGCAACAGTAGTGAAGTCCCTCGTTCGAAAATTCACGGGGTCGGAGTCCCGTTATCGCAGAACCACTGGGAGAGAACGTGCATATCAGCTTTGTGGTCAGATAAGGGTGATTTCGCGCGAGTTGTTGAAGAGAGAGAGAGAAAGAGAGAGAGAGAGAGAAAGAGAAATTCACGGTGTAGAACAGCCGAGAAAATTATGCGAACCACCGTTGAATCGGCTCGTACACGAACACATGAGTTAGATGATGCCTATGGGTTCCCGGTGTTTGGCGAGTTCGACGGAAGGGAGAAAATCGACGTCCCTTCTCTGTGATTCTTGGTTTTACACTCGGTCGAGCGAGAGAAGGGTGTGTTGTGAAAAGTGAGAGAGAAAGAGCGAGAAAACTAGCATGTGTTGTTGCTTGATGCGAAAAACTGTGGAAGAAGGGAGTGTTGGGAAGGGCTAGTAGAACAAGATAGGAAGAGTAAGTAAGCGTGAGTTGAAAAAGGGGAAAAGAAAAGAACGAGGTTGAAAAAGATGGAAAGAAAAAGAGAGAGAGAGAGAGAGAGAGAGAGAGTAAAGAGAGTAGAATAAGAACGTGTTGCGAACTAATGCGTTACGATCTCGATGAGAGAAAAAGGTTTGCTGTGGTATGAAATAAAATGAGAAGAAAGAGAAGAGCATAGGGATTAAAAGAGGAAAAAAATTTGGAAGAAAGAAAGAGAGAGAAAGAGAAAGAGAAAAAAAGAAAGCATGGAAGGGGGAAAGAGGAAAAGATAGATAGATATATAGCAAGAGAGAGAGAGAGAGAGAGAGAAAGAGAAAGAGAAAGAAGAATAAAGGGAAATCATCAAAGAGGATCGAGCTAAATGGCCGTGGAAATAGAAGTGTTTTTTACGAGGTTACCCAGCACTCGAAACTCAGAGTGGACTCGAGCCCTCGCTCGCTTGCATTTCGCTACCCCTCCGGGGGTTTATGATCGCTCATTCGAACCCAGCCTGAGCATACTCGCATGTACGCCAAAGTAGTATCCCATCTAACGGAGAAACTCAGGTGAGGGAGCATTCGTGGTAATAAAAATAACACCCGTCTCTACTATCCTTATCGTTTTCTTCATCTTCGTTACAGAAAAAAATAAGTGAATAAACAATTTTAAACATAAACGAGTATGTGATTACGAAAAAATCAAATTTTCTTTAATTTTATAAAAGATACAAGAAAATAAAGAAAATAAATAAATTTAAAGAGAGAAAACATAGGTGGTATTAAGGGATGAAAAAGAAATGTGATATTATTATTATCATGTAACTGTGAGGATCCTTTTTATACGAGAATATTTTCTGTTATGTTCAGTGAAATTTTTATGAAATCGAAAGAAAGAAAGAAAGAAAGAAAAAAAGAAAAAAAGGAAAAAATGGAAAAAAAAGATTCTCGACACGTTAACCGAAAGGTCGCGTTGTTCATTTCCTGCTAATATTCATTCAGTCTCGACCTGTATAAGGGGGAGAGATAGAAAATGCACTTTTATTACGACGCTGCAAAACCACCGGGCCGAGGAGGAGAAACGAATTCAGCGGTTCGCGTTGTCTCTTCTTCGTTTCTCTCTCTTTTTCTCTCTCAAGAGTATTTTTTTCTCTTTATATCCTACCTATTCCCCTTTAGCCTGTAACCGTGCACTTTTCTCATCGTAAAATTAGTTCTTTTCCGATGAAAAAGCTTGTTTCTATCAAAGTTTGCCCGACCCTTTTTCCACGTAGATTACTCCAAAGCAGATGTTCTTTCTCTCTTCTTCTTTATCTCTCTTTCTCGCTATTTTCTTCTCTCCCTTGGTCTCCCTTCAAAGTTATTACAGGATATAACGAATTTGAATTATAATTCGCGTGGTAAATTGCTGAAGAGATGCGACGGCCACCGCAATGCTAAATTGCATGTATATACATGAAAGATGAGCTTTCTTTTTTCTTTCTCTCTCTCTCCCTTTATCTTCTCTTTATTTCTTCTCGTTATACACTTGTTCAGAAATGAAGAGAAGACGAATCGACGAAAACATCGAAGAAACTCGTCTCTAAGCATAGCGTGCATCGAAGTGCCTCGATTTTACGCGCTTTGTGTACGTGAACGAGACAAAGCGGCGCCTTGCCGTGAACTTAACACGTTCCTGATATTCGAGATAATAGGATGCCTGTGCTTCGTGTGCTATGACACGTATATATAAACACGCATACATGTTACTTACGCAGAGACGCGTATGCACGCACACAAAGATCTCCTCTCTCTATGTTCCTAGTTATATCTTGAATACATTCATACATATATGTATATATACATATATGTGGTTCCCAAAAGCACGTAGATTTACCGTTTCCACAGTCAGCTTCAACGAGAAACGTATTTATGCGTGAGCGTTAACAATGTGTGCGTTAAACCGATGGAGAAAGCGAGAGATGTTGCAAAAACGAAGATTTATCTAGATGCCTCTAGCATACCACCGTAGACCGAAGGAAATGACACTTATTAACTCAACTTCTCGAGGCTTTTAGCCATCGACTTCACTGAAATACGAGTGGGTAGAAATCAAATTTGTGAAAAGACAGAGACGAATGGCATAGCTATCCTTCCACTTCCTATACTTCCTGTCTGTCCGTCTATCTGTCTGTCTGTTTATTTCTATGTCTATCTAGTTCTCTTTCTTTCTATATATGTATCTATCTATCTATCTATATATGTATATATCTTTCTTTGTTCTCACTTTCTCTCGGTTGGTTTAATCCAATACAAGATCTCGTCTATGTGGTCTGACCAAATAAGAAAAGTGAATTTCTTTCTATTTATTTGTCTATCCATTTTATCGAGATAAAATAAAAATTTCTATTATTGTTCTTCTCTATTTTATCACATGTATACAAAAATATTGATTTTTTTTCCCAAGTAAATGTGAATTCAATTCAATGTTTCTCGGCCCATTAAAAAGAATAATAGAATCTTTCTTATTTTTATTTAATATTTATTTAACGAATTTAATTTAATCTCATGTAACGTTGACATTTATTTGATTAGAAATTTTATTGTTAATTTATATAAATTCTATTTGCTTTATCCCTACTGATTCCCTTTGCGTGTACAATAAATTTTCTTCCGTCTCTTTATCTCTCTGTCTCTCTCGCGATTTCCCTCGTGTTTCGTGCCATTATCGAGTTTCGAGTCTTTCGAGAGTTTCGGCGAGCTTTCAAAGTGGCGACACTTCGATCTTTCGACAAAGAGAGAGAGAGAGAAAGAGAGGAAGAGGACTATGCTGGGGTGTTCTGGCCGAAGCGAACTCTTAAAGCCGCCAATTAAGTCGGAAGGGTGGAAAGTCCGGTTTCCCCGTACGCTATTCTTCGACGCACTGCGGTTCCTTTACAATCTACCTGTCGTAACCGTAACGGTGACTCGACGAACCAGCCACTTTGCTTTCGATCGTGCGAATGAGCTTTACAACCTTTCGCGATGGGGTCAACTTTAACTATTGCTCGCGGTTACTTTACTGGTAAATACCAAAATTGTTAGTTATTTCCCTAGCTAAGAGTTGGTAAGTAAATAAATATATACATCCGTTCTCGCGTGCATTCGTTTGTAAAAGAGAAGGAGAGAGAGAGAATAGTTTCGAGAATAGTTTCGAGAATATTCGTGAGAAAAAGAAAATAAATAAATAATTAAAAACGATACAAAACAGAATGAATTGTTAATAATCTAAAAGCATTTTTAAAATAGTTCGTTGATTCCTAAATTGGTGTTGGTTCCTCGCACGAGAAGTTTGTTCGTGACAAATAAAAATAAGTCTCGAGAAAATTACTCCCGTGTGTATGAAAAAGAATAATTAAAAAAAAAAATTATTAGCAGAAGAAAATAAACAAGGATAAGTAATCGAAAAGTTCTTTCTTAGAAATTATGACGAGGATTTGAATAAAACTAGACAAAGTTCTATAACGCATCTAGGAAATTATTCGCAAATTCTGTGCCACCCGCGTAAATGTCACATAAGTGAAAGAGAAAGATAGAGAGATGGAGAAACAGAGACAGGTAGGCAGATAGACCAAGTGAGACAGAAAGAGATAGAACGTACGATGTTTGAATTCACGAAGACAAACCGTGACTTATGCAAAGATGTTCTGCTGTCTCTGAAAATGTGATACGACGAGTGGTATCTGCATAAGCAGACATGATAACGCCTTGCGAGTGGTACGCGACTATGTCGGAACTTTCTTGTACCTGAGACATAATTATACACTTATATAATTATATATATATATATAAATGTAAGATAGTTAGTTGTATATTAAGGAAATTCTTGACAGGTTAGAAAAATTTTAACGAAATAGATCAAATTAATGAGTAAAATAAGGGAGAAAAAACATTTTTTTGTAGAGAACAAAATAAATAAGAAAAGAAATAAAAATAAAATAAAATGAGAAAAAGGACCAACGTCCATTGACAATAATAGGAACATCGTATTTACTTAAAATCCTGGCCAAAACGTCTAGTCTTGTTCGTCCAGGAAACGAGGCGCCATTCAAAGCGAGTACAAAATGTTGGAACGTTCGGTGAGAATAAGACCGGTGGAAAAGGGGAAACGCGAAGACTAATTTGTCTATCCGAGTACAATTGAGAAAAGGATGGTAGAGGAAAGGTCCGCCGTTATGTGGCACGGTTGAGTGTGCATTACGTCGAGACTGAGAAGGAGATGGAAAGAGATGAAGGGGGTGAGAGGAAGAGATAGAGAAAGGGATAGACGGGAAAATGAATGAATGAGAGAGAAAGAGAAAAGGAGAGAAAGAGAGATAGAAAGCCATTCACGAGTCCTTCCGACGTTATTACCACGATCATCATAATCCACCCCTCGACGTTGTTTTCGCACGGGTTCACGACAGATTCCCGAACGACCTTGCTGGATTAAGGATCTCATTCTCTTCCATCTCTTCATCTCTCTTTATCTCTTCTCATCTCTTTCTCTTTTTAAGATCCAACTAACTCTATACTGTATCTCTTCCAACATTCTTTCATATAAAACGATAAAAAAAACAACCTACTTAAATGGATTTTCCGGCATATCGACTAAATTCGATTACACAAATCGTCGGACAACATTTAACTCTATAAACTCTTACTTTTTTCAATTATCGAATGAGATTACGAATGAGCTCATTCATGGATTAACCATTAATCTATGATATTTACTTACCTGTTCGTGGTGCACCCAGGATACTGGAGTGGAGCAGCAGGAAGCACGTCAGCACCAATGGCCGTTTCATCTTCGATCTGAAAAAAGAAACAAATTGTTCCTTACAAATAGGTTCATAAGAAATATTAATTTAAACATGAATTTATGCTATACGATTGAATAATGAGAAAGATTTGTTATTTAGAATAAGAGAGAATTTTTTATTTTATTTTCATTTTTTTTTTTTATTTTCAAAACGTATATTATAATATATGCCGATGGAAAAATATTTCGTCTATCTTTCTTTCGGATTAGCCATGAAAGTCGATGGTTATTGATGGATCGTTCTTAAGATATATATCCCTCGTTCATCGAGATTGATCGTTCCTTCTTTACGAGTCAATCGGAATTCACCGTCAAAGTCCATTACGGAGTTTCGCGTAAGATCGTAAGATCGAATAGAATATTCTATACCTAGTTTAAGTCAGACTCAATCTTTATGGTGAGAATAATCGGTATACCTGCCTTTTCGTAATATCGTTCGAAAAAAAAAAAAGAAAAAAAAAAGAAAAACAATTTTTCTCGATATAATCATCTCCAATTTAATGAACTCGTTCAACATTGTCCCATCGATCCAATGTTCATACTTAACAAAAGGATCATAATCGACGTACGTTTAGCTCGTAAACATAAAACTTAATGGATGAAGGGAACACCGAGAGAGTGAGAGGACGATAAAAAAGGAAAAAAAAATGAAAAAATGAACTAAACGAGAGAGAAAGCGAGACAGTGAGTAAGAAAAAGAATGAGTGAGTGAGAGAGACAGCTAATGGAGAACGATGGTGTGGAGCAATGTGGTAGAGGAACGTAAATCTAAAAGGAGTAAAGAGAAGATAGAGGAGGATGAAGAAGAAGAGGAGGAGAAGGAAGAGGAGCAGAAGGAGGATAACACGCATCGACGCGGCCATCTCTAGCGTTAGAAACCATCGGAATCATGTTCCATCTTTCTCTCTTTCTCTATCTCTCTGTGGTTCTCAAGGAATATAACCGTTCCTGTGCGCCAGCGTGTGAAAGTATGGTAGTGAGAGAGAATAGAGTAGAAGAATGTATGTGTATATACTATACAGAGGGATAGAGTAAGATCGCTGTAGTTCTCGGTTCCGTGTCAGCGTGCGTGGAATGTAATACGGTGGCTGGTAGCGTCACATGGGCTATTTAGAAGGAACTACCATGACGTTGAGGGTGAAAAAGAAAGAGAAAGAGAGAAAGAATAAGAGGATCGTGAAAGAACCGGTGCAACATCTTCTGGTGGAAAAGAAGAGGAAGACTAGATGCCGAAGGCGATGTGTTTCTCCTTCTTCCGAATCCCCAGATCCTTTTCCAACTTCTTCGCGTTTCTTTTTTCTCTTTCATTTTCTTTTTCTTTTTCTTTTTTCTCCCTTTATATCTTTCTATATCCCTGTTTTTTTTCCTCTCTTTCTTTCTTCTTATTCTTCTTCATCATCCTCTTCTTCTTCTTCTTCTTCTTCCACTTCTTCTTCGCGTAACATCGTCTACGACGGTCTGTACGAGGAGTTTTTTTTTCCCCGTTAACCACCACCCACCCATTCCCAGTCTTTTCTACCTCTATGCTCTTCTCTTTTTTCTCATTCACGTAGGATGAAGGGGAGAGGAGGGTGAAATGTTGCAGATGCAGCTAACTCAAAAAGAGGAGAGGGCAGCTTCCAGAAGAAGAGAAGAAAGTATTCGCTCGGCCGGTTTTCAAGCCTTCTACTTCCTCTTCCTCTTCCTCTTCCTCTTCCTCTTTCTCCTCCTCTCCCTCCTCCTCGTCCTTCACCTTCACATCCCTCTATTTCCCCATCTCCTCTATTTCTCTCCTTTCTTCGTGCTTGCGAAAAGCCAGACCATTGACACCGGATGCTCGGCCCGACCATTGTTACTGCGACGGGCTAATAAAGAAAAATAAAGGCTCCTTCGTGGATATTAGCTTGGTTCTCTCATGCTCTTAGGATGCCAGGTCTGGCATCCAGAAGAACCCGCGAGCAAAAGAAAGATGGATAGTGAGAAAGAAAGAGAGAAAGAGAGAGTAAGGGGAAAATGCAGCAGACATTCAGCTTCACGGCTTCCTTTATGCTTTTTTAAACGGCAATGTATTTCAAAAATACATGCGGTACACCGTTTTTTCAACACTTTTTTTTATATTACCATCTGATGTAAGAGTACGTATATGGAAATACAATTATTTAACAATTATCTTGAAAGTTGATCATTAATTCGAAAACAATGAAACATTAAAACTTCAGTGGATTGTAGAAAAACAGCTGATGGATGCATAGTTTAACGTATTTTACAGCCATTTAGTTTAACAACTTTCTTATCGTTAGTGTATTCCAATAACACAAGCAGAACGATGCATTAATTATTAATTAGCTTCAAAGTTTTCCTTTTTTTAAACAGAGCACACGTTGTTTCAAAACATATGCAGAACGATGTTTTTCTTTTTCAAGTTGTCAAATATAAAAGTATAAATAATAAGGATAATAACGAACGATCTTCTAGAAATTTGATTGTTAATTTGAAGACGATAGAATACTAATACCGATGATGCTTGAATGGATTGTAGCATAACAGCTGATAGATGTTCGGATTAACGTAGTAATCCTTCAATCCTTCGAGCAATGATACTAAGGAGTATGACAATAGTCCGTACCACGTAGTACTGTTTGACGATCAAGATACATCTAAAGCGGAATAGCCTTGTTGCCATATACAGTTAATGATACAACGAACATTCGCGAACGCGTATGCGTACGTCCGTAAGGGAGATGTGGACACGGGATCATTGTACGTGCATGGTGCTTAATGTCTCGAGAGACAGAACCGATCCTGCGGACAATGGCGCGTGGAAACGCGTACGGGTGCTTTGGACAGTACTCCCTTCGCTTCGTCTCCTGAGCGAAGTATACGAGCTTAAAGGGAAGCTTACATACATATAAACCTAAATCGTTAAATGGAAGGGACAATAACGAAGACGAAGAGAAATAGAATGTGAGAGAGAGAGAGAGAGGGGGAGAGAAGTAAACTAAAGGAAATAATTTCTGTTCGATTTAGTCGTGAACATGAAACAGGTCATTACGTGCATATAAACTTAAATAGTGAAATGAAAGGAAAAGAGAAAGAGAAATAGAGAAACAGAGAAATGTAAAATAATTTTCGTTCGATTAATCCATGAACGTGGAACAAATTGAGACAGTGAATAAACGGAAATTAAATGATAATACAACGAAGAGATAAAAAATATTGCGATGATAGTAGAAAGCAAAAGTGGAGTACTTAAATCAAGACAGAAGGTTCCAACATTTTTTCGAATTCTTATATACATTCCAATATCGTGGAACAGGATAACAACACGTCATCGAAAAAAACGTTCGTATTAGCAATTTTAAAAGTACAAACTATATCGTAGAAATTAATTAGTGTATTTGCGTCGCGTCGGTGAATGCCCTATGCTCCCATCTGGTAATCGAATAAAGTGTGTTGTTTAGAGATGATTTTCGTAGCGGGCGGTTTAACTAACGTTAATTCTCTCTAATACCGTTTTAACGAATAAATGCCGTTTGTTATCTCTTTCTCTCTAATGTAGATACGAGAACGCCAGTAACCACCAACACTATCAACATTACCACCACTACTATTACTACCTCTACCACTACCTACTGCTGTTTCCGATGAAAGTGGCCGCAGAGGAGAGTACTTTGGAGTGCAAAGAGGGATTTTAATTTGTAGATAATTACCGAGTGAGCTCTCGCTTTCAAACGAATCGTTCCATCCACGAATGTAGCGAATGGTGGATTAAAAAGGGTAAGGAGGACGGGACGGGTTAGGGGCCGAGGGTGGAAATGATGATCAAAAATAATATCCCAAGGATACTCGTGAACGACTAGGGAGATTTAATAGTAATCGATGTATTGAACGTTCGTTCCATCCCTCGCATCCCTGACAAATCATACGAATTTAGACGATTTAGATACGAGCCAATGAACGATCGAACGAGTAATGACGATCGTTTAATTGAGTTTAAAAGCAAGAGAGAGAGAGAGAGAGAGAGAGAGAAATAAAAAGAGAAAAAGGAAAGATATACATGCGTAGGATGCAAAGACTCGGCAAATTGATACTGTAGGGCATGCAGATTATTATACCGGAATTATTTGGACGATATTTATTTGTAGATATATTACACGTGTATTAAATTTTACTCGTATTGAAGTTAATCGATGCATTTTGTTTTTGTTAAATAAATATTTTCTCATTTTTATTATTAAGTTTTTCTCAAAAACGTGATTCACGATATGTTTAATTAAAGAAGAAGAATCAAAATATATGTTCCAATATAATTCTAAAAAGAAATTAATTTAAAGAAATGTTGTAAAAATGAACAAACTAAAATGATTAAAACTTTCTACGAATCTCCTCATATATTTACGAATATACAAAAATATAGAATGAATAAAATAGACATAGAATGTGACCATTGATCGCGCAATAATCGGTTTCCTTTGTATTTATTGTTATTATCGATACCGGTGTCGGCCGATACTAGATCTCATTAACGATCGAAAAACTCCAGACAGAACGTGTTCATTAATTTTAATGGCACATTGGTATAATGATTCCTGGCGTACGTATAGCCACGCTTGATTTACACGCATGTAAATTTAGTAAATGTACCGATTACGCGAATACATCCGTCGATTCTCGATTCTTTTCCACCTCACTCTCAATCATCATCTCCCATCCGTCCGTCCGTTCATTCTCTCTATAATCGATTCACTTTACGATTTAATATGATACATGTATGACGTTCCGATTCTCTGCATTTATATTTTAACAAATATAAAGAATTACGAATAATAATAAAAATCTTTAAGATATTTAAATACGTTAATATACATATTATATATAAATATAAAAGGAATCGAATAGATCGAAATATATCGAAATAGATAGTTAGATAGATAAAAAGAGATAGAAAGAAAAAAAAAGAAAAAAAATTCGTTAAATACACGATAATGCCTGGCTCTTGCCATTATTGTTCCGCTAAAATATGTATATAAATTTCGATAGAATTTCAACGCAATCGGAGCCGCCGTGCTTCGTTTCAAAATTATCCTATCGTTGAATACAATTCGCTAAAGAATGCAATATGAAAGAGAAAGAGAGAAGCTTTAAATTACTGCCATTGATTAATCTTTGCCTGCGAAAGAGCATAAATGACGGTATTAACATAGAGAGAGAGAGAGAGAGAGAGAGAGAGAGAGAGAGAGAGATTGAGAGAGAAAGTCTCTGATTTTTGAATCCATAAAGCGAGATCATGTCTGAATAATGCCTCTAGTATCGTTTCAACGTAGCCATCGTTATTTTACGTAAATACGTGTATGGTGTGGCTCTATGTGTGTGTATATGTGTATGTGTGTGAGTTGAAACCTTCGGCAACTGTCGATATAGATGAATTTGCATGGATGAATTTGTGTTCGTGTATGGAAACAGTAAGTATGTGTATGTGTTTATCTGTGTGTGTGTACATATATACATATATATATATAGGTGCTCACACTGAAAGCATCTTTGTGATCGTAACCGTTAGTATTAGTATATACATACGTAGTTGTATCTGTGTAATTTCAGTACAGAGGTATCATATACGAGCGTACACGAAGCGAACGGATTGAAATCTGAACATCGATCGAGACAACGAATTCCACACTAGCTCGATGGCACGTACGAAAAGGCAAGAGCGACACTGTGAGTAGAAATACCTAAATGCCACGAGAATCCGAAATTTTTTGTCGTCCGATACGGAGAATACCGTACTGAGCACATACATGTAGATACTACGCACATGTCTGGTATTCAATTAATCCTTACCGAAGAGGAAAAAAGAACCACATTGATATATGCATACATGTATATGTAAAGAGAAAAAGGAAAAAAGAGAATAAATTTATATGTATCTAAATTTTATGTTATAATTTTATACATAATATGTATGTATATAATATAGTAAAATATAAAGAACGAGAAAAAGAAAGATAAATATTTTTACCTATATTTATAAATATATAATATATAAAAAATGATGCATAAATGCATGGTATATAAGACGAAATATGTACATCTAACGCAAATAATTATTGAAATATTATTAATTAGTACATTGTTAAAAATAGAGAATATCAAACATTATATCAAATCTAAATAAAATGATAAATGTGTACCTACATATAACAGGGTAATACTTTTAAACACGTCTGGTCGAAAACTTATAAGAATGACGACTGAAAAAGGAAAAGGAATGGGTAGAAGTTAAATGTATCGAAAGATACAGTTTAACGATTATTTAATGTTTTGTTTATGCATATATATAGATATATCTCACACTACTTGGCCGGTGTTTACATTCGACTCTCTCCTTTATTGTCATTTTTATTTTATTAAAAATCTTGCCGCCGAACTTGTATTTACAAACTTGTAAATACTTTGTTTACGTTCGGTGTTCGTCGAGTATATATTTCGTAATTTTTTTCATATTTATTGTTAGCCTTATTCGAACGCTATGATACGTAACATCGATATTACAAGAGTATAAATTTTATTTCGCGTATACGTGTTCGTGTTTTATTCCTATGCAAATAACATGCATATGTGCGCGAGTGTTTTTTACTACTGCTGGTGAGTAATATACATCTGCATACCTATATATGTCTCTGCGTTAAATTGTTTAATTGAATTAAATGTTGTAAATCATAAATTTTATTCGAAATGGTTAGACGTTTTTTAGGAAAACATATAAACAGAATTTTATTATACACTAAAATAATAGTTTTAAAAAATAACGAAGTCGTATTGAAATTCGATCTATCTCTTTATATTTTTTTTAGTTTTCTACAAGAATATTTAGTTATCCATTCTTATCTCTTCTTGTACTTTGAAAATGAATGTTTTGATAATCGTGCTGTTCTATCGAATCTAATCTACAGATCAAATATTAATTTCATACTTTAACTATTTGTTTCTTGTAAATTCACTTATTACCTAGTTGAAGTATGTAATTCTATCTTCTTTCCTATTTTAACTGGTTAATTTAATTATTTCATGAAATTATTGATATTTTACTAATTAACGTTAACGCACATACATAAATTTATACAGAAGTATTAAGATTTACCATATTTTCATTTATAAAGCTATATGTATATATGTTATAGTAAAGTATTATGACAAAAAAGTATATGTTGTTATATCTATAGATATATTATACTTTTTAAAAATATATGTATTACATGCACTCGTATATAGTTATTAATATAAATATGAATGGGATGATCAGTCGATAATAAAAAAATATTCTTTCAAAGTATTTCATTAAAAAAACCGATATTGATGTTTCAAAGAGGTCATTAATTTAACGAATGATTATTTTCATCGTAATCTCTTAAAAATCTCTGATCGTACTTATCCTCGTACGTTCGTTCGCTTATCGTCCTGATCCTGACGAGCTAGACTCGCCCTATAAATGAAATTATATCCGGCTTTCACATGAAGACAGCGAACCGTGCAAGATTATAAAAAGCAATTTCACCACATTCTCTTCGTATCGATACTATCATGTATTTACTTACGTCAGAGGAAAAGAAGAAAAAAATGTGTTGACTATCTAATCGAGATCGAATAGATTATCAATCAACAAACATCTTTTTACATTAAATTAATTCAATCAGACAATTATATCGAAGATAATAAAATTAATAGTAAAACAAATTACATTCGTTCAATGCAATAAAATCCAAGAATAAGAACAAAAACTGACGAAACACATACCGAGAGAGAGAAAGAAAGACGAACAAGTTTTTGTACTTCTTTTTTTAAGGGGTATTAACTAAACGAGAGACGAAAGGGGGAAAAGAGAAAAACATTTTTCATTAGCGATTTTCGATGCATCGCTTTGTTCTTTCGTCGATTGCCATCTGCTGGTTCCTTCTATCTTGCCTCGCGATAAACTATAGGTTCCCGTTTATTGCACTTTTCATGATGCATGCTCACTACTAGACAAACACACATAGAAACTTACAATCACCCATACGGAATAACATTCTATCTATGGATACTTATATACTATATAGTATTTGTATATACACGATAAAAAGGACATATCTACTTCTCATACATAACTATGTATATAAACGTATGTGTGTATATATATGTGTCATATATGTATACCTACACACATAGAACATAGAAGTAAAAGAAAAGAGAGAGAAAAAAAAGAAAAAAGAACGGCAAACCCAAGTATGGTTTCGTTGAGAAGAAATAGGAAACGTGGAAGAATAAAAAGAGCGAGAAAGACAAAGAGAGATTGTAGACAGACGCGTTAACTGATAATCGATAACCCTTTTCTCTCTCTCTCTCTCTCTCTCTCTCTCTCTCTCTCTCTCACTCTTTCTCTCTTTCCTCGTATTACGGATAGAAAATATTGACGCGAGGCAACGACCATCGGGCAAGCGATATTAAACCGTTTCCACGCCCTGGATAAAATTTCCGTCCTATCGTGTTCTAGAATAGGAGTGAAATAACATTTGGATTCTTACGTTGCACGAATAAACCGTTATCGCAAGGACTCCGGTCATTTCCTTCCTTCGTTTCCCACCCCTTTTTATTCTATCTCTCTCTCTCTTTCTCTCTCTTTCTCTCTGTATTTCTATGATATCTTTTATTTTTGCCTTATATACAAAAACAAAAATAAAAACATTCGCGTAATTTTCATTACAATTATATGATAATTATAACTTTTAAACGTACATTTTCACTTCGATCGTAATTTATGCAAACACTTACAGACTCGTTTTTTCGAGTGTACAAATAAAAAGGAAAAGGGAGAGAAAGAGAAATAGAGAGATAGAGAGAGAGAGAGAGAGAGAGAGAACAGGGTGATTTTCAATGCACGTTTCTACGTGCGTAGTACTTCATTCGGTCATGTGTAATTAAATGGAAAATAATTGTGCATGCTTAACTATAATATTAATATTTAGCTATTATAATGAAGACTACGTTATATTCGCAAGTACACATCAAATGTTTCATTTAACGAATGAATGATTAAATGACTTTGTAAACTATATATATATATATATATCGATGGATAGTATTCGATTATGAAAAAAGAAAACATCGATGTAGGACGAATAGGTATCGGTTAAAAGAGAAGTAATGTTAGGTGTTCCGATTAAAAGGAAAAGAAAGATACGATTGGTAGCTGGCTAGAATGGCAAACGAAAACAGTTTCAATTGATAATCGATAGTACCTTTGAAACTATCGAACCTATAAAAAGTATCGACGATAGCAAAGACTTGAAATTTTAACTGAACAAAGATAGAGTGTTCTAAAATATAAATAAGTAAAATACTCTAATTTGTTACTACAATTTACAAATTCCTTTTTTTTCTTTTTAATATCTAATGTTTCTCTTTTGTACTTTCCAATTGAAAAAGAATTTAAAAAAAGAAAACAAAAAAGAAAAAGAAGTATCGTTATAGGTCTCTCGAGTATTTAAACGTTAGTGTCGAAGACTTTAAAAACTGAAGATCTTAAGTGACTCTTAAGTGCAAGAGAGCGTATATGAGATCTTTAATAACGGTGTTACGTGTAGCGTAAGACCTAGAATAGGTGAAATATTTAACAGAAACGCTTAGGTCGTTTGCAGGTAATGCTCGGAAATAACTTAATCACTTAATGAATTTTTGAAAGAATCTTATATGCGTTAAATCCCGAAGGATCGGGAAGAGAAGATAGGTAGATGCGTTAATACACTGGAGTCCAGGATGATACGAGACGTCCGGAAAAGCTGCTAACTGGAATGGCGCATGGTTGTACGACGTCGAGCAAGAGCATGATCCTTCGTGAGCATGCAACAATCTGTGCGTGATAAATGATCTCGAACGGCCATTATGCGGTTGATTTGAGCAACGCTCATTCATGTGCAACGCTGCCAGAGTACTTCACTGTCTGTGCGAACGGACCATTCAGGGCACACAACTATAGTCGCATCGCAACTCTGTAGTCGCCGTATTCTGCCACGGGTCCTCTCTTGTTTTAACCCTCTCGCCCTCTTTACCAACACTATTACCATGTAATCGTATACGTGAACAAACTCACGTACGAGTGAGGCGAGAGATTTATCAAGCAGTTTAACAACGCGGACGAGTAATAGAATCGGATCCCATTCCACAAAGCCCACTGTGTATTGCGTGTTTGCTTCACTGGTATATTCGATTCTAATCAAACTCACTAAGCCTCAGGGAAATAATACATTTTCAGCTATCTAAGTACGTAGTGTACTTAGATAGTAGATAATATTCTAAGCCTGTTACACAACGTTTTATTCCTATTCTTGTTTCATACTTTTCTTTTTTAAAAGATCAACGAACCAAAGTATCTATATAACTTTTCTTCTTAAAATGATTATATTATATTAATGAGAAGTTATAAATTAAGTTAGCTTTAGCTCCAAACTAACTAAGATAGAAAAAAAAAGAAAAAGTTAGTTAACTTTACGGCGCTGTAAAGATAAGAAAGTCGGCCCTTTCGAAAGATTTATTATTGGTCTGGGCTCGTTGTAATAAACCTCAGCGGTATCGATACAACACGTAATCGTTGAGCTTCGCTCGTTACGTTCACGTACGTGATTTATACATTCACGTTCTTTGTTACAACGGAATATTTTTGAAATTAGTCGTTACCGTTCGCTAGCTTCCTCGATCGACGGATCGTATTTATTTTTCTAAAGCTTTGCAATAGTATTTTTCTTTTATCGAATAAACGCATTTATTCCATATGCACATGTATCTATATAAATCATAATATACATATAGTTTCATTTCCTTTCAACAAAAGTCTCAACGAACGAATTAACCTGCGATCAAATATACGCATGTAAATACGTACATATGAATATCGTTATTGGCATATCATTTTATTATGAACAAATTCAGTGCACGAATCGTGTATATTACCTATCCTTTATGTAGTACACCTCTTTTGAAGCATTACCAAGCTCTATTCAACCGAGATAATCGTTGAAACGTGCCTCGTAATGAAACAGGTTAACGAGAAGAAAGAGAAAGAGAGAGAGAGAGAGAGAGAAAATAAATTCCATTTGTCAGATATGTATGGGGAGAGATATTTCGATCGTTTTATTCGAAAGAATTTTTGTCTAACCAAAGTAGATGGTAATTCGATGAAAAGAAAAAAAAAGATAAAGAAAAGAAAAAACGCAATATATGACGAATATTTGATGAGCACTCTAGCGAAATAACATCGATTGTGTTCACGTACGATAAGATAGCCGAGCAGCAAACGAATTCTCTCCTCGTTGCATGTCCATTAACGCTAATCGATTCACGTAACGTTAGATCTTCGAAGCAAGCGAGACTGTGTGAGCGTCATTACATATTTGTTCTACTCCCGTCGCGTTTCGTGCAGTCGAAACTCGAGGATATATCTCTCTGTAAGTAAATTAACTCGATACATTCTCGTAATTACGATTAATTATACATATCACCAAAAACGTTAACTGTCTTCTAAACGGACCATTAATCAAATTATCCGTAAAAATTGGATTCTTCTTTTATTTTATTATATTTTTTTATTGATTTTTGTTAATGAAACAATAAAAAAAAAATATTGCTCGATATAAATCGATTATAACTGACTGTCATTTCGTTTATCGTTGACAAGAGACACCAGTGTTTTACTAAATGATAAATAATTTGTCTTGTTTCTTGACATGTGACAAAGTAGAAAAAGTTTATCTTTTCTAATAATACGAGTAGGATTTAAAGCTATGAGTAATGCCAAGTTGGTATCTATACTTTAACTTCCTTTTTGTTACGTTTACGATTGTTACTTGATGTTTCCTTTAACGATTGAAGCACAAGCTTATAGTGCATAAAATAAGAGATCGAGATGCACTCACAGTAATTAAAACTGAAGTACTAGTTGGTTTCCGATTCGAAACTGTTGTTTCTTTATTCAAAAAAAGATTAATTTTTTATTTCGATTTTCAATTTTTTTTCCTTTTCTTTTCTTTTTAACTTAAAAATATAATTATTTCTTTCTAATTTATTATTATATAATAAATATAATAATAATTTCTTATAATAATAAAAATATAATAATTTCTTTTCTTTTTAATTTTAAAATATAATAAATACACATATACACGTATATAATCTATGTTAATTATTATCAGAAATTAATTTACGAAGAAAGTTAGATAGCTTCGTGATCTTTGATTTCATTGATCTATTCGTAACTACGTTGTTAATTAATAGAGAAGTGCATTGAACGATTTAACGGGAAGCTTTCACAGACTTAACAGAGTAATACGAGAATAATCGATGAGGGTATGAGGGTATTAACCGTGTATAAGACGTGCGAGATAATTCCAGTCTCGTGTGTGGTAACTCGAGACGAAATATATAGAGAGAAAGAGAGAGAGAGAGAGAGAGGTTTGCTGTAACAGAGAAAGATAGAAAGAGCTAGAGAGAGAGGGAGAGAAGAGATGTATAGATGGCAAACGTCGAGTGGATACACGAAGAAGAGACAGTGAAAGTGAAGTGCCAACGTTATTCAACATGCGAGATAGAGAAACAAGAAGTTAGATGTTGGTATGCGTAAATCGAAACGAACGACTGTGTGTAAATGTAGTAACGTTTAACAAGGGAAAGAGAAAGAGAAGCATAGAGAAGAGAAGGTCTGAATAAAGGAGAAAGGGGAAGAGGAGAGGAGCGGAGAGGAGAGGAGAGGAAAGGAGAGGAGAGGAGAGAGGAAGAGAGACGAAAGCTCCTGCTCATAACGCGACCCCGTATCGGTTGATCCAATTTGACTCCCTCTGACATAGCGTACATCGAGGCTACGTACATACGTGCGATAATACCTAACCCTAATGCCCATCCCAACGCCCTACTACCATCCATTGGCATCGCCATCAGTGCCCTTCTCTACACACAGGCTATATCATCCCATAGGATAAAATTTCACTGTCATCGCTACCTCGAATTATTATTCGTTAAAATTAACTTTATCGCGACTTTTTCCATTCCCTTTACTCTACCCTCCTCGTGACACATTATACGAGCGCGTGCTTTTTCTTAAATTAAATATCATCCCCCTTCCCCTTGTATTTTTCCCAACCATCCTAGTTAGTTTTCGACGAGTCATCCAATCGTAAATTACTCTCTCATTTTGTCTTCTAACGAAAACGATTGAAAGCGATCGATATTATACGACAGTTGTGTCAAACAAGCAACTCGCAATATCCAAGAATGAGGTTAACGGTCTGGAATGTGAAGAGTTCTTCTTTTTGCTCGGTACAATCTTTTTCTTCTTTGAGAAAATTTACTTTTTGTATTATTCTTGAAAGTTTGTTACGTCATCATTGGAAACAACCTGTACATTATAATACACGTATCAATAATAGCTATTATTATATTACGAAAACATAACGCAGTTCATAATGACTGTATTAATATTTGAATTCATATAATAATAATAATAATTCTGAGATATTGATAATATCAAAATTGAATAAACACTATTAAACATTATTAATAATATTTTAATAACAATTTACATAATTGTATACTTTATTAATTAAATAAAATATTCGTATGAACCTCGATTGTTCGTCGTTCAATAAACTCGATTATTAACTTTGATTTAAATATGTAAAATGTTAGACGTATTATGTAAAATTCGGTAATTATATGTATATACCTGTCCGTTTGTTATTTTGGCTTAAAAAGTATTATATAAACAAATTATTAACCGGTTGATCGACTATATGTATCTCTATTATCTGTAATAAAATTTAATAAAAACTAGTTCACCTTTACAAGTTCGAAAGAATATCGTAGTATGGGCTATTCGCGTGGCAATGGAGTGTAACGAATAAGAGATGGGGGTTTAGAGGACGTACAAATGATATCAATATGTATCCATTAAGACCATTCCTCTCTTTACTCTTACCCTCTTTTTATTCTTGATCTCACACCGTCTCCTTTTCTTTTACGAGATAATGTTTAGGGGGTTTGTCGTTGCCAAGCAACCGATTCCGCTTCGACGATTTCATTGCGGAACAACAGAAACGATCACGATCGACCAGACAACGTGCTCTTTTCCTATTCCTCCTTTATCTTTTTCTTTTTATTTTTCTGTTGCTTTTTGACTCATTCACGTTATTCCTTTTCTCATTTTTCTTCCCTTTTCCAACGATTTAACGGGGAGGAAGGGCGAGGAGGATCACCTGACATGCATTTTTTATCCTATATCACACGACCTTGAATCTAATTCTCTTTCTTGGCTTATTTTTTGTTATCCTTCTAAAGCCTCTCTCATTGATCTTCGTCCAAATTTCCTCAACGATATCTTTCGATCTAAATTGTTTTTCCTTCTTCACTTAATATCTAATATTTATGTAAAGAAAAGGAACAGATATATAATAAACAACCCTTATGTAATTTGGAATTAGAGTAAATATGTTGTTTTTTTTCGTAAATATAAGTAAAGAAAATAATTGTAAACATCATTACGATTCGTTAGGCAGTTATGTTATTTTATGAAAATAACGACAGAGATGGTCACGAATTACCCAGCGAGGGGTTCATAATACCTGATCCATACTTTATTTATTTTCTTATATATTATCCGATTGTAACATACATATAATCGTTGTGTTTTCTTCATTTGAAAAAGAAAAATATATTTAATAGGATAAGAAAAAAAATTTGTGTTTTCGTTTCAATCAAATTAATTTCTATATACGAGAATATTTTTTCCTACAAATTGAGAATCATTATTTTGTGAAAAAAGATCGATTTTTTTTGAAATTAAAAAACAAAACAAAAATAATGAGAAAGAAAAAGAATAGAGAAGACGATCTTCAGCAAAGGAGAAACAAAATGCGAGATGAAGTAAGTAGTTGTTTCGCGATCACGCGATAGATTCCCATATTTTCCCTAGGCTTTTAGTAGAATTGCTTTTACCAACTGATTACGTAATTCGATAACACTGAACGCGCGAGTATCAACGCGTTTATACGATAGCAGAATACTCTTGAGAATTCAACGGACTTTCATCAGTCATTCTCACTCACTTACTCATTCACTTACTCATTCACTCACTCACTCACTCAATCATTCACTTGCCTTCTCTCTCTCTATCTCTCTTTCTTTCTTGTACTTAATACTTTACGTTTGATCGAAGAAAAACGAGTCAACTGATCGTTCCATATGCGGTCATGTTTTCTCGCAAAGGAATTCGAAACGGGTTCGATAGAAAAGAGAGAAAGAGAGAGAGAGAGAGAGAGAGAAGAAGAGAAAAGTTTTTCTCCGATGGCTTTTATTATTAGCTCTTTTTTCCTCCCTATTCTGGTGTAACCTACCACCCCTACCAACTAACGTTAGCCAGCTACGTTTGGAGAGAAAGTAACAAGTATTATTCTTCGTGGAACTTTAATTTGTCTTTCCCTGTTTAAGTAACGTTACTTATTTCTTTTGATCGTCCGAAAGAGGAAAGTAAAGGTATCCCTTGCGATCGAACCTCTTTCCTTCCTTCCTTCCTTCTTCCTTTATTTCTTTCTACACCCCATCCCCCACCCTTCTTTTCTTTCACTTCTTTATTTTTTTCTTTTTCTTCTTTACTCTTCTCTTTTCGTCTCGTTTTCTCTTTTATTTGCTACTTTATCTCATTTCTAAAGCTTCCTTTCTTACCATCAACATTTGATATCTTTTACACACACACATACATACATTAATACACACGTATATATATATCTATGTATATCTATCCACCTACATAAAATATCTTTGAAACGAGATGAAAGGGCCGGCGAAACAAAACACACGATTCCTTTGGAAGATAAGTTTCCAATTACTTCGAGGTAGGAGAAAATCGAGCACAATATAAATGGCACGTACCGTTAGCGAGAAAAGTCGATTAACGCTAGTACAATTGTAAAGAAAATTTAGTCGATCGATCGCAGCTCGTTAGTCGTTTCTCTCTCTTCCTTACCCTCCCCCTCCTCTATCACACTCTCTATTTCTCTCTCTCTTTCTCTCTGTCTCTCTCTCTCTCTCTCTCTCTCTCTCTCTCTCTCTCTCTCTTGGACGTTTAACGCAAACATACGTAGTTAGTATGTTCGTATAAAAAGAAAAGTCTTTAATCGCGTATCGCATTACGAGTTTCCTGCCATCAACTCGTATTCGGATATTAGGGATCTCTGTTTAAGCCAGCCAACGCGTAGGCGTTTGATAATAACGCTTGCTTGAGCGACTTTGAAATAAGCAGAGTGGAAAATTGTCAGAGTTCGCGTTTCGTGGACTCATGTGGTGTGATTATTAATTTAACAAGGGTTCGATAATCCAGACGGACCACCACCCGTACGTTGCTGCTGCTTCTGCTGTTGCTGTTGCTGCTAGTCGTCCGGTCATTACCCATACACATATACACATATATATATATATATATATATATATATATATATAAACAGAACACGTGTACGCACATGAGTACGCGAATCGATCGAGCAACTCGCACCGTACATCGACTGCGATTACTCGACCGTTATATTAGCTGGACTGTCCTGATAGATTACTCGACAAACTGCGTACCCGACCCTTTCAAGATTTAATAGTGATTTATGAGTCTTCCTAGTATTTCTTTACTTTTTCTACTTTCTTCCTTTCTGTTTTATTGTGTTTCTTCATCGTTACGTTTCTTCTTCGGTTAAGCTTAACGTTTTTCTTCGATCTTACTTTCTCAACCAAAAGGATAACAACTTCGCTTGCTCGTCCTTCAAAAACCTATCTACAAATAAAGACACTTAAATGAAAAAATTCGTATCTAAAAAGAAAAAGAAAAAAAGATATACGATTACGATGAATATCCACGTAGATTATATTTATATTCTTTATTTTTTTTTTAAACATCGTCTAATCCGATCTTATCTTTCAATTAATAAATTTCTTACTCTTGACGTATTATTCCTTTTCTCAATACTTATAATAAAGTATCAAAATATTAAGATTTTAAATTTCATTTTCAAATGTCACACACGAACAATTAAACGATTTCTCTGATCGCAAATAAGAAATAAAAATTGATAGATTCAAATTTAATCGGTAATGTAAAGATTTTAATATGACTGGTAGAAATGCTTTTCATGGACTTTTAATCTTTATCTCACATCTTGACTTTCATATTCTTTTACTAAACGTTTCTGGGCTTCAAGTTCTAACGACGATGCAGACGACTAAGACGACGACGACCACGACGACGACGATGAAGCAAGAAGTAATAGAGGAGGATGCAGAAAAGTAAAAGCGCGGAAAGAGAGAAAGAAAGACAGAGACAATGAGAGAGAAAGAGAGAGAGAGAGAGAAAAGAAGGATGCAAAAAAGAAGATGAAAAAGGAAAGAAGAAGGAAGTACTCGGAAAACTAAGGCGTAAGCAAACTCCTCGGAAGAGTTTCCTCCGAACAAAGGAGATCACGTCTATTTCCATCGCGTGTCTTATTCTACAAACTATATATATATATAAACGTTTCAAGATCTTTTTTCGAAAAAGCTGCGTACTCTGCGTTAAGAACGAAGGTAGACGTAAGTCTCTTTGACGTCCGCTAGCAGCAACCAAGCTGCTTGCTAGCGTATACGTTTGAGCGCACAGTGAAGAAGCAAGTGAGAGAGAGAGAGAGAGAGAGAGAAAGAGCATGAGTGTGCAGCATCCGTCGCTTGATATATATCCGTTGTACCTTAACCGAGCGGAACACGTTTGAGGCTCCAGTATCCAAGGGCGAAGGACGGCCGTTGAGCCCTCTGTTGGTGGTGTGTACCGAATCCTCGCACCACTCGTCTACCTCATGAATATTTAAACTGGATATTAAAGGCGCAAAATCACCGCACAACCGGCAGACCCCCCTGCCCCCTTTCATCCCACCCCCAAGCCACCAACCACCAATCCCCTGAACCCCATCGCTACCCCCTCTCCTCCTTCCTGACCCCCCCCCCTCCACTACTCGTCCCTTCCATCTTTCTCTCTACCTCCACTCATTCTACCCTCAAACCTTCTCTTCGGCCGCCGTCGCATCGAATTTCGAGAGTACCGAGTAATCGATCTCGAAGGTCCTCGAATCACGACGCCGAACCTCGTCAAGGGCGTCTCGAGGAGGATGAAAAAATTTCCGCGAACTCCGGACATCGGTAATTCCGAAGGTATGTACCGAAGAAGGATAGATTGATTGAAATTAAACAGCTGATTCTATCCAAAACGATGATATTATGTAAATATACATGTATGTATTGTAATATGTAATAAATCCCAGAAGTATTCGTATGCCCACTGTCAATTTAAAATGATCAATATTTTCTTGTAATACAATTTTTCAAAATTCTTATACATAGACAAATATTTTAGAATTATTTAACTCTTTTAAATGAATATTAATTGTATTATAAAAAATGTGATATTTTATTAAACCAATAAGAATATTAAATTCACAAGATATGTTCAATCGTATCGAAAATATTTTTAAACTTTTAAACTGCAAGAAATGTCAATTATTACTATTTATTAAAACAATTATTGTATTTTTATTAGATTTTCCGTTGGTAAAAAATATTCTTGTGATATGACGATTATTAATAATTTAAATAAAATTATATTTATTTAATAAGAAAATCGATTTGAAAATTTCGTAATAAAATTTTTAAAATAAAATTTAATCATCCTAAAATAAGTTTCCGTGTAAAGAAATTTTGAAGTTTAAAATTACAAGCAAATAGAAATTATTTAAAATTTATAATGAGCGAACGAATTACAAATACTACCGTATGTAAGAAAATTAATGTTTACGAATAAAAAAAAAATAAGATTTTTGTTTCTCTTTTCAGTTTATTCACATTTATCTTGCTCGAATTTTGCTACGTATCATCCTTCCTTTCTTGCTTCCTTCCTTCCCATCGTCGTTTTTGGCGAAGAGAAAATTTGACGAAATAAGGTCAGAGAGTCCCTAAAACCAATTTTCCAAGCTCACTTGGTATAATTTCTCGGCAGCGTGTCTTCCTCCTCATTCTCTTCGTCGATGTAGAACAAACAAGTTTTCTAATGCGCTAAACTTGGAGAGAATAGAGAATATCTCTCTCTCTATCTCTCTCCTTCTCTTGTTTTCCCTTTAGTTCTAACCGTCCTTGCATACGTACGTACGTATGTAGATAGTACATAGTCATGTAAATGCACTCTCTCTGTCTGTCTCTCTCTCTCTCATTCTCTCTTCTCTATTTCTATCTGCGTGGAGAAACTTTCTTCGTACACGCTGGTGGTGTCACGAGCAGACTTCAACCCTTATATTTTCAAACGCCCGTGTACAGTGATAATTATTCTATACGAGACATTCCGGCCGGATGTTCAAGCGTCCTTGCTACGTAGAAAGAAGAGAAGAAGATTGTAAAGGAGTAAAGTGGAGCGTTTCTTCTGCCGGTTACGTTTAAAAAGCAAACGTACGGCCTCATTCAAAGCCTTTTCTTTCTCGCTCTTTATCTTTTTATAACTCTTCTTTTCTCTTCTCTTCTTTTCTATTATTTTTCTTGAGAAAGACAAATTTTTCCATAGACAAAGAATTTATTCGACAAACAGTGTTATTCTCTCTTGATCGAAGAATTACCCTCCCATCCACCTTATACCCAGTCAAAGAAAAATACGAAGACGAACGCACAAAGACATAAAATCCTTTTTATTCATTAACTGATATCAATGACAACAAAAATTTATCATTAGTTTCTTCTCCAAGGTTAAAACAAATGACTGTGTTTGCAATATAATAGAATATTTTTTTCCCGGTAAATTTCATCTAAATCGACGGACTTAAAAAAGCATTCGAAAGGTTTCTACCGTCACGAAGGTTCTTCCAGTTTCTATAACCATCAGTACCACCACCACTAGCAAACAATCTCCCTGTCGTTCCACAGTTTCGAGTAAAAGTTGAAACATGTCAGATATATTTTTTTGACAGCCGTTTCTGGCTAACGCTGCACCCATATAAAAAGCTTTGAAATCTATCAAGCTGATTTTTCAAAGAACGAAAGGAGAAAAAGAATGGAAGAAAAAGGGGAAAGAGTAAAGAGGATGAAAAAGAAATAGAAAAATAGGATACACGGTTATACGCGAATTCACTGAAAATAATAACATTACTTCGTGATTCGTAGTGGATAACATTAACGACGCATGCATCTTTCCCCCTTTACCCCAAAAAGGGTAAAGAGAACGAAAAAGAAGAGTAGAAGAAAGAAAAAAGAAAAAAGAAAAGAAAGAAAAGGAAAAGGAAAAGGAAAAAGAAAGTAAAACAGAGAAAAACGAAACTCGTAAAGAATGACGGAAAGAAAGAAGAAAATGCTCGTGGAAACGTTTCATAGCCACAGAAGAGAAAAAAAAGTAACGTTAAAGTCGTACGAATCATCGTCTTTTCGTAGTTTCGAAACAAGTCTCGTTATGACGTCACCCCCAAAAGCTTATAACGTCTTCTTCCACCAACTGCCAACTCGCCGTCGCTATATTATTGCTCCAAGAAAGTAGAAACAATGGCTTTTTTCTTTTCTTTCGTGAACACTTCACCTATTTACCCTTCAACCTTTGACCTCTTACCGAAAATAAGTGAACTTTCTCGTTCAAAACATTAATGAGAATTTTTTAAATATGTATTCTTTTTAAATATATAAATAATGTACATACTTATTTTAATACGATAAATATATATATATATGGTACGCACATATGGATATAAAATTTGAATACACATACATATATATATACATGGGGATTAAATGTCCGATGATCATTCGCTTTTACAGTTAAATACGTTTCACGCATAATACGACATTATTTATCAATAATGCAAGCCCCTATGTAGAGGGAGGATTAAATTATAAATTCTACGCCGTGATTAATTGCTAATGAACTTTGCGCGTGACGATGTTTAATAATGCAAATGCGATCGTGAGAGCAGCTCGGAGCAAACCGTAAACTGAGTCTTTTCGATTTTTTTTTTTAGTTTTTGTTTAACAAAATCTTCGAGTAATCGTCAGATAGAAACAAACTATATATAATGTATAATACATATATATATATATTAGAATAGTTTTTATACATTAGTAATATATATGTAAGATTTATTGAATTTAAATAAAAGAAATGTTTATTATAATATAACAAATACTTAAATATCAAGGTTTAATACAAAAATCGAAAAGAAAAAGTAAGTAACAATAGTTAGAAACCACAACCACACTTGCATAACACTCACTAGTCACACCGAATCAAGAAAGCAAAGACCGCCTTCTTCACCGCGCTTATATATACATTCACCCCACCAATGGTCCCAATCACTTCCGTTTATCATTCTCGAAATCTCCAGACTATTCCCAACCGATCAAACAAAAAACTTCTTCCCGATTTCCGGTTCGGGAATATTCGAGAGATTTCGGGGTGCTTACAAAACGATAACATCAGCTGATATCGCTATGCACGCTCGCTTTTCTTTCCTGCCACACACATTCGTATTCATACCGCTACACGTACTTACACTCATACTCATATCGCTGCGTGCACTCACACTCATATCCATATCGCTACATATTCTTACAAATCTTTCACGTTCATCATTGTTTCCATGCACACCATACACTCGCACTCTTCGTCTTTCTTCCACCCCTACATATATATTACTAGTGTATAAAAACTATTCTAATAATGAGTACAGTGCATTAGAGTATTAAAATAACTGTTAATTAATCGAAAGGAATGTATATTGTTACCTGAAAACACCAAATATATAAGGAGTAATGTCTTTCTCAAAATATACCTTCAGACTGACACGTTGTTTAAATGACTTTCCAAATGTTGCACATAAGTGCTACGGTAAAAATATTCCTAATAAAGAGAATTTAAGATTTTAACATATTGTTTTTAGTATTTTTTGTATTATAATGTAATTATTTCATCGCTCCTGCGAGGTGATAACTTCGAGAGTAAAATTGTCCTGTAATGTAGGTAGAGTGTATTAGAATATTAAAATAATTATTAATTAATCGATATGAGTGTCTATTTTTGTCTAAAGGCTGTGACTATATGATCTATGTACCTTCCTTTTCGAAATTCACCTTCAAACTGGCACTTTATCTATGAAAATACTTTTATTAAACATTGTTTATACGACTTTCCGAAGCCGAAGCTAGCCGAAGTAAGCCGAAAATAGCCGAAGTTACCCGAAGTCACCTCGAGTTAGCCGAAGTTAGTCGAAGTTATCTGAAGTTACCTGAACTTTCATAAGGGACAACGGGCCAGACAGAAAGTGAATTTTAAGAAAGACGGTACTCTGAACATGTACACCATGCTTTTAAACATTAATACAAATTTCTTCTGTTTAATTAACAATTATTTTAATACTCTAATGCACTTTATTTATATTGCAGGAAAATTTTGGGACAACGTGCCAGTCTGAAGGTGAATCCTGAAGAGAAAGATACATAGATCATATACTCCGAGCTTTTAGACAACAAGAAACATGTCCATCAATTAATTAACAATTATTTTAATAGTCTAATGCATTCTACTTCTATTAGAATAGTTATTATATACAAGTTATATTTATATATAATGGGAGAAAGAGAGACACTATAAATTAAAAAAAGCAATATCTGCCAATAATAATAGTCATTTGTTTCTCTAAAAGAATGGTCAAATGATAGATTTTTAATTTTAAATTACAATACTGCACTCGATGTTATTACTTTTAAATAATTGACTTTACAATCATGGTAATTATAAGTATTTATAGGTTAATTTAATATTTATTATTGATTGCATTTTATTATAAAATGTTTACGATCCGAAATGATCGTACAGCAACTAGCTGTATTCGAAATGCGCGCCACCGATTCTATCGATTGCGATTCTAGATCGATACTCGTTACGAGTATACATTGCGACTATCGAAGCGTTAACGATAGCCACCCCCACCTCTCGCATCCCCACCACATGCGCCCTGCTGGGTCAGTTCAAAGGGACACTCTTCCTATTTCATCACTGGACGCCTAGGACAATACATCTTCCATCTAAGGACTATAGAAGGCCCTAAAGAATACCCAGGAATAATCTTATTCTTCATAATTGTAATCGTTATAAGCGAAACTTGCGAGAGGTGAGAGAGAACGTAAGCAAAAAGGACAAGAGGTGAGATCTTTCCATTGTATTCTGTTGCGTAATGCGCAATGTGTGATGTGAATTGTGTGAGGTGTTGTTTGGCGCGATCAAATTTTTGAACAGGATACACAGAAGCCGGTTCTTTCGACGCATGCGCTAGCACAAGTGGACACAACGCTACTTCTTTAAGACAAGGCTTTCCCGCGCAGCTTGATTTCCCTCTACAACCCTATGCTCGTCGACGGACCATGGAGAGTGACCCGAAGGTCATTGGCCAATCAATTTGGGGAAGGGAGTACACAAGACTACCCGTTCCCTATAAGGGGCCACGGAAAATCGTCAATGCATTCATTCAGTCAGCAACGCTTCTCGACTCACATACAACCAACGCATCAAGAGCAAGGAAACCTCATCGGCACCCGACAAAGCAGCCTAGCCACATCTCATCGAGTCACAAGCAACGCAATCATCAGGCAGCTCAGCATCGGGGCGATAGTTTACAAACAACAACGCAACAGCGTACTATATAACAAACAATAAAGAAACAACAATTCAATTCACATTAATTCCCATTCCTCCACAATCCATTAAAACCTTTTTCTTTTACGATAAATAAATAACATCGTACTGATCAAGGCACCTGTACGCAACAGTATTCTTTTTACGCAACGATAATTTCCCCGCGTGGCAACGCACCGTGGTTGATCCTCATTCTTATATTCTATATAACATCCAGGGTTTGTATGCCGCAAGGCTTTTCCCTGATGAGCCAAAAAAGCATTGCATCTTTGATTGGCTCAACCACGTGTTTTATTTCATACCTTAATCTCCACCTTATTCTCCACATCATAGCACATACATAATTGCCAGAGGACTCCTAATCGAGAAATTGAGACCATACAAAATTATTAACATTTTTGGAAGAACAACTAATTTACTCAGTTCCGATAAAAGTACCTAAGTATACACAAATTGATTTTAACAGGTTTAGTATAAATATCTTTTATTTAATTATTAATATATATATATATATATATATATATATATAGAGAGAGAGAAAGAGAAACTCTCATATAAACTGATTAATCTAAAATCATCTACAAAAAAGAAATGAATTTCTCTTTCACCCTTTTTCTAATTCTCTTTTTCTTTGGGTAGTTTAATTGATAAGCAAGCTTTATATCATGCTATTCTTCACCTAGTAATATTTCAATTATATAAAAATTGTTTTATATATTATTTAATTCAGTACCAAATTGGTGATTTTCTTAAATTGTAAAGAAGTATAATTCTTTTTTAAGGATCAGTCATTTAACCGGTTACTATTTTTAAACAGGTATACATAAAATATTTCTTCTCGAGGTTTAATTTTTTTAATACCTTCTAAGAACCCTTGTAAACTGATTAACCCAAAGTCTTTCAAGAAAAAGAAAACAGATCTTTTTCTATCTCTCTTTTTTTCAGTGAAATCTGATAATTCAACGTCTCTTTCATTACTGTGTTTTTCATCTGGCAATATTTCAATTATTTATGAATTCTTAAATTAATTATTTAAACCATTAAAAATTATCATATTAAATGGTAAAATATACAATTTTATTTTAAAGATCATCATATTCAACCATCATTTGACCGGTTACAGTATATATACAAGTACAAATTAACTATTTCGATAGGTTTAGTGTTTACCTTCTTAACTTTTTTTATCTGGTAAATCAAAAATCATTCAAAAAAGTAATGAATATGTGTTTCTCTCTTTTTTTTGTTCAGTAGCAGGCTGATAAACGAACGTCTCGCCATTGCCATTTCTTTCACTTGGCAATATATCAAGGCTCTTGCAAGAGTAACGAATTCGGTTCTTTGTCGGCGGAACGCATACTAACGTCACATCGGATTTCGCCGGCGGCCGATTAGAAAAGAACTGGCTTTTCGCATACATAAAAAAAGCAGAGAAAAACGAATACGCCTGTTATACCATCTCTTTTTGATCGGTTCTCATCGTTGGTATTGCTCCTGTTAATTTTCCTCTACGATTAAATGACTCTTCGGTTTGTTCAATCTGTCATCTAAATCGAATTTTTATTTTTTATTTCGTTCCATCGAAATCTTCATTTAATTAACTTCTTCAACACAAAACAGAGCTATCAGATTCATTTCGTTTGTATTTATCATTTATATGTGTGTGTATGTATAAATGTATGTATAAATAAACTTAATAATTGCATTTAAATGTTGTGCATAAACGAAAGAAAATGAATATAAATGTTAACGAAATTAAATATAATTTTGCAAAATGTAGGTAAGGAAAAGTCACAAGAATAAGTAATTAACGTTGTCAAAGATATTTGCGAAAAGATAAGAAGAAGAGAAAAGTAGATAAGACGAAAGTCTCTTCGAAAGAGTTACTCGCCAAAGAATATATATATCCAAGTAACATTATATTTTCGGTATAATAAGTTCACATAGTTTCGCTAAACATTATTCTAGATCCCTTTTGGTAGGTAATATGACAAACATATTTTCCACCATGGTACTCGGCAAAATGGAAATTTTTAATTAGTCATAAAAGAAAATAAAAGAGATGCATACACAAAGTCGCGTATTTGAAATTATCCAAGAGGGTTCGCTCGTTAAACTACCTTTTGTTAGATCACGAAAAGTAAGGGAGAATTTAGGAAAACAAAATTAATAACTGCAGCTTAGAAACATTAGCTTTTTTTATTTGAGGATTAGTCGAGAGAGAGAGAGAGAGAGAGAGAGAATATTTCGCAAACGATAGCAAATTTTTCCTATCGACGAATTTTGTTTAAAAAAAAAAAATAGCAAATGGAAATGAAAATAAAAATGAAAGAAATATTTTTCGTTGGTCGGCGCAAAAATGAAATACTTACATATGCGCCAAAGCGTTTCCATATTGAAAGCCTCTTTGATAAAAAGAATTTCGTGAAAATTCAAAAAAGCATGCGCACATATTCCTTCTCTCTCTCTATTTTTTTCTTTACAGAGATGAAAAATTAAAATAAAAAAAAAAGTTATTAATGTTTTTATCTTGACATCATTCGCTTCGTGCTATTTTATATTTTACATTTTTTTTCCTCTCTTTTAGAATTTAAACTGACATCCGACACGTTATGGTGACGCGTGATATTCTTTCTCTCTCTCTTTCTCTCTCTTTCTCTCTCTCTCTTATTTTCGTTTGAACTAGCAAACATGGGAACCGAGAGTTTCACAATTTTTCCATTAAGCGTGAAAAAACTTGATATCTTTTAGCTTAAGGAATGATATTAGAATATTTTATTTCCTTGCTTTGTTAAAACTACATATTTCTATATTTTATAAAACAAAGTTTATCATTAATATATAAACTAATATAAATTTATATCATATATTTAATTTAAAAAATTTCAAGTTGTTTTGTTCTCCATTTTCTGAATAAATTTATTAATGGTAATGTTTTAGGTGTTCATTAATGAAAAAAATTAATAAAACAAATATAATAATAAAAAATAAAATATAAAAAAATATAATATAACAAATTTGTATATATACATAAATATAAAACATTTGGTTTCTTGGAATATAATAAAAAAGAAAATATCATTTATATAATTGTAAATTAATATGAAAATAAGAAAGAGAGAGAAAGAAGGAGAGCGAGGGAGAGAGAGATGAAAAA
The DNA here is from genome assembly GCF_001465965.1 of Polistes dominula. Next base: position 3,421,229 of record NW_015148977.1, read on the forward strand.
GAGAAAAAAAATGAAAAAAAAAAAAAAAACATTAAAAAAGTGAACGATTATTTTTATATATGGATCCTATCGATGATGAGTTGATTTTACGATAGAAAAGAAGACAATGAAGGAAATCTTCTTCAGCGAATAAATATTATCCGAACGATCCGATTTCGAAAGAGATAGAGAAAGAGAAAGAGAAAGATGAAAGAAAGAAGACAGAAAAATGAGGAGAATCTTACTGATACTTCTTTTCGAAGCAGAAACTCGTGAATAATATTTTCTCCAATTTCACTGCTTATGGAATTTCCGTTGTTTCCAGGAATATCTATCTTGTTCGTGCGAAATATCTTGTAAGAAAATAACCTGATCCTCTCAATCCCCGTGTAGAACAACACAGAATAACATATAAGAATAGATGAGATGACAGTCTTCTATAAAATTATTTTTTCAATACGAATACGAGATTATTCAAACTAAATCAAACATTTACAAAGTTTATTATTTTTTTAATGGATTACATCAAAGTGTTTAAAATGATTATTTTTTTCTTTTTTTTCGGTGTTAATTAATAATGTAATTAAAAAAAAAAACACATAATTTACGAGAAATGTTTCGAAATGACTACGTTTAAATTTAACACGAGTTATATGAAATATTTTATGTATATTTGCGCGATAATTTTTGTATACTTTTTTTCTACAATTATTTTATTATTTAAAATTTGTTAAATGTATTTTTAAATTGTTCCACTGTGACGAATTTTAAATAGGAAATTTTTGAGAGACACGTAAAAATTATGGTAACAAGAATTGCAATCTTTTCAGCATGATTGACCAACAGTACGTGCAATATAATGATCAATTAAATTCCGTAAATAATTAATTTCAAATATTTTGAATAAAAACATTTATTCTTAACTTGTTTGATTTCTATTGTATGGATTTTTATTGCATTATCAATTCTGGATTTGGTTAATATTAAAAATATAATATAAAATATAGTTTTTCTATTTGTGTTATTAATTAACAAACAAAAAATAATGAAAATTCGTAGATATAATTCACAAAATTACCAACTCCGAAATTATTGTTAATTCGTTTTGATCATCCAGCAGATAAAATCGGCTTACGAATGAAATATCATCCTAATTAAAATGGAACAATGTTCTACTGTAGATAATTTTCTACAATAAAGATAATACAATGAATTTAGTTCTTTAAATTTATAAAGATATTTCATTGAGAATTACGATTGTTAGGTTGGTTCGATTCGTCTCTGACTCTCGTTCGAATTAAAATAATAATCATTCAATTTAATTATTTGTGCCAGTCTAATTATATGATCAATTTCGTTGCTGGACTCCATTGATAATCATTTAAACAATTCGCAAGATAAAGCGAATTATTCCATTTAAAAATTGCTTGAAATTTTTCTATCAAAGCGCACCTAATTAATATTTAACTTTTTATATTTTAAATAAATGTTCTTAATAATTAAGATTAATATAAGAAATAGCAAATAGCAAATAGTTAAATTGTAAATAATACAACAACGTGTGCACATATTATATCATAAAAAATGATTACAAAAAAAAATTAATAATATAATAATTAATAGTATAAAATAAAAATATTATATAATTAATAATATAATAATTCGTTTCTGT